>JALMGF010000117.1:3000000-3265690 GCA_023333645.1 Sceloporus occidentalis
TAGACCTGACAATATTTGGCAAGACAAACCTTTTCCGGTGCTTTCTACCCCCCCTCTGAGAATTTTTATTTTGACTTCCAAGTATTTTTATGCAGCTTAAGTGCCAAGTCAATATTCAGAATTTCATGTTGGCTCTTATATATATTTTTATTATTTGAACCTTTTTAAAAGGAATGTTGGGTGTTCCCTTAATAGGAATTTCAGTGTTGAACATTTCCGGTAAAAATACATAGAACCTCTCTGCTCTTCGTTTAGCAAAGCTTTATGTACGACCCAAACTCTCCAATTCCTTTTATTCAATTGATAATGAAAATGCTGTATTTTTATTTTCTTCTCTTCAGAGCTTGTGCAGTTAGTGACCCCGCAATGTTTTGCTTCCTGTTGTAGCGTATGAGAAGCGAGTTAAAATAAAGTCTCTAGTGCTGTGGTACGTTTTATTCACACGTGACAATTCAGAATGATGTGGTTTTTGAGTTTGGACAGCTTGATCAGGCACTGTCTCTACCGCCCACCCCACAGATATCTTCTCGTTACTTTGGAAAAGCTAAATCAAAATAATGCAGGACCTAGGACTACTAAAATCATCCTGCGAGGTTAGGTTTCAAGACTCCAGACCGCTATACAGCCCAAAAAAAAGTAAATCAGGCCAGGGATCCAGTGTTGTGTAAATTATGGCCTGGTTTTCCTACGAGAAGCCATTACACTCTTCAAAGTGTGAAGTTGGATGCAGCTCACAAATACTGTTGTGGCTTGAAGTCACTTCTGTGGCATACGACACGGCTTTCAGGTCTTACAGCACTTTATATACCCTGATGTGCGGTTGGTGATGTACCTCAATCATGCTGAGAGCTGCTGCCATGATCTCGGGATGGAGTGTCTCAGACTTTACTTCTGCGTTCCCGCTCAACTTCCTGAAGCCATACGGCTGTCTTTCTGGACATACTCCCAAAGTATTGGGGGTTTTTTTTTTGGTATATTGCTTTTTGTGTGTTTAGTGCACCCATACCTCCCTCTAAAATTGTGATCTTAGATTACAAGATCGCAAATAATCAGGAAGGTGCAGCCCTACAAACTGGATCATTGTGTGGAAGCCATTGCAGCTGGTAGTATCATTGACAGGGCTTGAATAGCCCTAATGTAAATTGTGGGCATTCTAAAGCTAGTGGCAAGAGCGTGGAGTGAACACTCAGGGAGAGTCCAGGCTGTTGTACAGCACGGGGAGATGCAAACACTGTAGGATGTACTGTTATATGATATGACGCTTTCTGGGGATGTAATAACATGTTCTAACCAGGCATGGGTTAGGTGGGAGTGGGTACAGCTGTGTCATTGTGCTGTGCTAGGCGTGGAGTCACAAATGACTGTGTCACTGGAGGAAAACTGCCTACACTGGAATTTGGGGGGCTGGGGAGGGTGCGCTGGTTATCCTTGCAATAAAAAGGTGCTAGCCCTGTCCTGATCCAGTGTGTATATGTATATCACTATCCTGCTCTATAGTTTAATGTATAATTGCATGTATCTTAAGTGATAATATCTACATCTACACCAGGGTTGTCATCTTCATCGGAGTCTAATATGTCCCTCTGATTGCAAATGTGGCATAAATAATACATATGCAGCCATAAATATATAAAATCTTGGTTTCATCATGCAACTCCTTTGTGTGCTCTTTTGCTGCTGTATACACGCTAATTTGCAGTCAGATGGACTTGATATTAGTTTCTGATGTAGATCTTATCCTGATGTGTTGAGCACCAGCTCAAATGAATTTGTTGTGTCCACCTTGGCAGTTTGACACTTGGGTGCCTAGAAACACCTGAGGTAGGAGACACGCTTAGTACAAATGGTGGTGTCACAAGAAATGTAGTGGCCCTTCAGTACAAAGACAAGAAAGACGTTTATGTTGATTGTACCTGATTATTTGTCTGTGCCAGTACTTGTTAAAAGGCAAAATATGCAAACTTACACCCCACAGTGCATAATTAAGTAGAACAGATATGTTTGGGATGTGTCGGTAAACCAGTGCCTAGAATCATATTTGGTGAAATGGCAATATTAAATTAATTGCTCCAAAAAAAAAAAAAAAAAGCGGGTACAGAGAAGGACTAACTATTCCTGGGGTATCAAGTAAAAATTCCACATCTATTTTAGCAAGCACCTAAACCTGTTATTTGCAGCTCGTGAATATAACCAGGCTCTGCATCAAGCATTTTTTTTTTAAATATGCAAGAAACCACCGCAGGAACATTAAGGGCTTTTGAAAGAAGAAGAAAAAAAATAAGATATTGCCTCTCCTGCCTGGGCGTGTACCGCTTTTTCAGAGACTACTCCACAGCTGGAATCCTAAAAGCATTTTAGAAGGTATTTTGTTGCTAAGGGGAAAAATAAGAAAAATGTAAAAGTTTTGTAGGAATCTAGTGGCCACACACTACTTTTATACTCACAATATCTGAAAGCCACACATCTGACGCATTTTGTCTGCCTGTAGTGCATTAAATCTCTTCGGTGCATTAATGCGGCCACTCCTGCTACGGCAATGCATCTAATAAACGGCACATCCCAATTCTACACTGCTACTGCCCTCCTTGCCAACAAATACAATATAAGCAGCCACCTCTCTGAGGCTCTGGGAGATAGGGGCATCACTCTTGTCTATTTCATTTTGGCCAAATACATTTTGTATTTTATTTATTTTCATACTGTCTGCCCACCCTTCATGTTCCTGCAGCACCACCTTGTGGATTAGGTTGTGTAGTGCACCTTATTTCTAACTAAATAGAGGGATGCGTATGGCAGCCGAGAGGTCCCTTTACATGTTGTGTTGTCCTCTTTGCGAATGCATGCATAGATTCAAAGCAGATAATGTGTTATGATGCTTTGAATGTCAACCTTCCCTTTTTTTTTTTTTTTTTAGCCCTTATGGCATACCAAAATGTCTACCACTACAGTTCATTACTCATACGTTCTGGGAATTTCTTTCCACTCACATATTCACACTTTTATCTGAGCTGAGCCTATCCTCTAGCATTCCATGCCTTGATTTGCCAGACTGTTACTAACTTATTAACTTGAAAACTACCTCTTAAGAAGAGAATGCAATTTCTTACCAACAAATCTACTGAAAAGAAACCCTCTGCTTTTCCAAATTTTGAGACCTCTATCCCACTGACTTCTCGGCACGACCCTCGCCGCAAGATCAACTTTTTCCAAAGAGTTCAACAACTTCTGTCACATTCCTAACAGACTGTAAGCGTAAAAGAGCAGGACCCTCTTTTCTTTTTGTACCAGTGTGTTTTTATGTGTGCTAATGTTATTGTCAATTTTGTATATTGTAATTTTTAACATTATTTCTAATTTTCACTCTTTCCTATGTGATGTAAAAATACCTGTGACTGTGACATTGTTTTCTGTACCTGGAGTACAGTGAAGCTGTTCAATCTTCTTTCTCTATCGCATGTGTTTGGGTAGCCAGTGTGGTTACTTCTGAAATGAAAGCAGATATATGTCTTTCAAACAGAGCACCTACTTCCAGCAGCAAGGGCTTTAAATACCAGTTAGAGGTAGGAAAGCCCGGACAGTCTAGTTCTTACTCCCCATGTAAGAAAGATGTGATCAAGACACACACAACACAGTTCAGTGTAGATTTTAAGTTATGTCAAACATTAAGTTATATCTGTGATCGACTGCCCTTGTTTAACTATATCATTTTGCATAAATTTTAGTACTACGTAAGTAAAAGACAATAGTGATAATTAAATATATGAATTAGCCTGTCACTTGTCACGGGTCTGCTAGGTGGGTTTGTTGCAAAGCATTTGAATTCCCACAAGAATAAGTGTTTTGACCCACTACGCCTGCTGTTGTATAATCTAACCTGCTCCTCTGGACTGGCCCTCCTGCCCCTGTGATCTCACTTGCCCCCCTTCCAGACCCTCCCTGCTCTAAGCTGCCCCTTCCAGACCCTCTTCTCTGTCCTGTCCTTTCCAGCTGTCCTTTTCTTTGACCCACCCTCTCCAATCTAATCCTGTCCATAATGAAGAATTTTGTGTAGTCATGAAGATTTAATTCACTTTCATTTATACGTATCTGTGTTTATTGTTGAGGATGTTGGGAGGCAGCTATGTCTCTGCCTCTGTTTAGTAGAGTAAGGGCATATGGCAATGAGATGTATGACTCCAATAAAAAAAAGTTAAGGAGAGGAAGGGTTATGTCAAAAGAAGAGAAGGAAGAGAGAAAACAGAGAAAAGACTGGGATAGAGAGAAAGGGAGAAAGATTTTCAGCCATGACGGACACAAATAATAATAATTTGTTGTGGAGTCTGATATTTTTTCTATTCAATCTCAATTACTTGATGTATATTTTTGCTATACTTTCGGTAATCAGCAAGTCTGAGTTGTAGAGATGATTGTCTCCTCTCATGGAATTCTTAAATGAAGGGTTGGTGACAGATGGAGAAAAGGTTTTCATATTTATATAGGCTCTTTTGTTTTTGGCAAGTAAAACCCTAATTTGTGTAGGCCTGTGTAAGCCTGTTATATTAAATAGAAAGAGAAAAATAATGATACCTATGGGGCTGGAGATAGTGTGCAAGATAGCATCAATAGAGGAGAGAAAGAAAAGGAGTAGAGGAGGACATTAGAAAATGTGAGAATACTTAACATTACGGATGTAATTAAGGTAAGTGGAACATGATGTTCATGTACATTGTTCACAATGGCCTATGATTTAGTAAGAGTGTGGAGTTTATTCATTAAGGTGAGAGTTGGTGGGAGAATTTAGGTTTCACCTCGCTGATATAAGTTAGGAAGATCTGACCACACCAAGCTTGTTGTTTGTACAAAATGCATGGATAAAACATACCTTGGATTGATGGAATGGCCTTGCATCGTAATCATCACGACACTCTTGCTCAACTCTAGTGAATTAACTCCTTTAATGTGAGTTGTGACCCTGTAAAATAACTACAGACCCCTTCATCCCATACCAAGATTTTTGACCAAATTGGTATTAGTCTGTATAACTAAAGGAACAACTATTTTGCTTTCTATTAGAAATTTTAAAACACAAGGAAAAACAATTAATTAGAGCCTTCTAATTAAACATGGGGTTGTACACATAAACTAGGTTCATCTCACATCATACTCAAAAACTGTATTTCAAAAGCTATTCCTAGAACAGTCAATAGCTGTCCTTACCTTTCAAGAACTTTCCTCAGCTTATTTTTTACTCTCTTGGTGAGCCACTTCGCTGTTCGACTTCCGTTGCCGACCTTCTGGCACTTGACCTCCTGTTTTGGATACATTTGTGCTCCTGTTACCAAGCTTTCCTGACCTCTGGCCTGTTCGACTTCACTCCTGAGTTATCCTCTGGCTCTGACACCTAAGTTTCATCCAGAATTACGGTTGCCCTGAGCCTGGCTCTCTGTTGCCCATCCTGCCCTTGCTCACCCTCCCTGGCTAGTCTATTTTGGTCACTCTCGGTGGGTGACAGCAGCTTGCGGCCATTCCTACCTACAGTTCCTCCTGCACCACAGACCAGGTAAGATCGTGATACATGGTCAGTGAATTATTTTATTAGCACGTAAATAAGACTGGTAAATATTTAGCACACACGTTACATCAAGCATAAACGTGTACATATCTTGAAAAAAGGACATGTTATGATAGGAAGGTCAACCCTTGAAGGGAACTTATTAAAATATGTTTTGAATAATACTGTACTGTTTTCTTTTTCAAAATACTTGTAGTTTCTGCATGATATAATGTTTGTAGGCATCACGTTTACATCATTTGTATGTGCTCCAGCATTGTATTGTGCTTTAGAAACAATTGTAAGTGAACCCTCAAAGTAGCATACTTCGAAATTCTGGATTTGACCCGAAGTCTTAATGTGAAGGCCTGCTTCCTCCATCTTTGGGACAGTACTGTCTATCGTTGGGGAGCGATGTTTGGAGATATGCGGTTCCCACCCAGGAAAGGTTTTCTGATACTAGCCTTGCCCCTTCTCGCAGCTACCACTATTCACCCATTCACTAAGCCACTCAAGAAAACAGAGATCTGAGTAGGCCCGGGAAGTCCCCAATTAACTCTATCACCGTTAGACTGAAAACAGTGACCCGGAGAGTAGCACTTCTCCCTGAAGTCTCTGGGCAAAATCCAGACAGTTCCCAGTAGACAAGGAGCGACCCCAAGGCAATAAAAAAAGAATAAAACGCCTCACAATATCTGTCTGTTGTGACTGAATTTCCCCTCTTTCTCCCACATCTTCTGGGAAGGTTGCCAGCAGTTGATTAGCAGCTGTTACATTTATTAGAGTCTTAAAAACTTAACACCCTGTAATTGACTTTTTGGCAAAGTTCTCAGAAAATCTGGTGGAGGTTTCAAGTAGTTATGTCTTGTTATGCTTTTATGACTCCAAGAAATATAACTAATTAACTGCTGGCAACCTTCCAAGAAAATAATCAGGGCCAGGTTCTAAGGGGTTAAATATACTGCAGTTATACTAGCTAACCACTGCAATACCAGAGATATCTATATTGGGGGAAAAAACTCCAGCTCAGATCACTCTAAAACTTAACTATAATAGACAGGTGCAAAAGTATTCCTCAAGAGGAAAAGAAGAATAAAAGTAAAAATCTCAGAGGTTCTGTGGACCTCAAGCTACTAGTTTTAAATGTTAGCGTGCGTTACTGCGGTAGGGGCAGCGCGAGATTCTCTGAAAATGACAAACAGTGGCCTGAACAAAAAATAAACGTTGCCTCACTCAGGTGTCCACAGAGCTTAAACAACTAACCGTAATCCCAAGCGTAACCTGTATTAAGTGTTAACCATTACCACCAGTGCATGTTTCCCCTGAACCCCCTGACAAAGACATGATCTCATGGGGGGGGGCACAATATTATTAAACGTTACGTTTTAGAGTGATCTGAGGTAGGATGTTTTCAGTATAGATATTATTGGGTTTTACTGCCCTAATATTCTACTGAGCTTGACTTTAAGTCAATAGGCGCACAAGCACCACACCATACACTCACACAAACTCCTTCCTTCTCCCTCTTTCTTCGCATTGGCCCGGCAGTGACTTCTCTGCTGCTCATACAGAGCGTTCAGAAGCAGACGTGAAGTTCAGAGGCAGCCAGGCAGTGGCTGAGGAGGAGAGAATACAGAAACGACTAGAGAAATAAAGTCAGGGGGCACAGAGAGAGCCAAGAGGAGAGAGTAGAGGGCACAGATAGGACCAGGGCAAGAGGGCAGAGTAAGAGGGGCAGAGAGAGAGAGAGTTGCTTTCAGACAACAAATTTCATTTCCAAATGAAAAAAATCCTCTGAATTTTATCAGAACAGAAAGGGCAGGGAACATAATTTGTTTGGAAAAATGAAACAAAACTATGTTAATTTGGTGCACATGCATATGTTTTGATTCTGGGAATGCCAATATATTAACCCCTTAAAGACCGGGACGTACCTGGTACGTCATCGATGAGGCGCGATCCAGCGTCGCTATGAACGCTGGGATCGCGAGGGGCGGCTGCTACTGACCGCTGGGTGTCCCCAGCGGTCCATAGCAACCACTCCCCCTCAATTCCGTGCACGCGATCGCTTTGAAGCGAATCACGAGCACGGAATTAAAATATTTAAATAAAACTGCGGTCTTCAAGGGAAGACGCAGTACGCGAACGCCAGTCCTGAAGGGGTTAAATTGTGTAGACACCACGTGCGCGATTCTCCTTTAGACTGCGCGATAGAATTCTATTTGTAACAAGAATAGTACTCACACAATGATGCAATAACCATTATACTTTTGTAAACTGTTTATTATACAACATGTTAATAAATACATATTCTTAGCAAATTCATGAAGTGTATTTTTGGAATTATGATATTAGGGTACCGTGTTGGGTTAGAAGTTACAATATTATTAAGATGAACGGGCATTAATGTAGTTATCGTCCAAATAAAATTAAGTCTCAAATCTATTTCTATCTGATATACTTTTTTTACACTGATGTAACAAACAGTATATATACTGTTGGAAAGGAAGAATTAAAAAGTTAATATTGGATTACCATGCAAACAAATGCATTCTTTATAAATTACATGAAACCTTTGGCTGATGTGTGAAATTCTATTAATGAGACAAACACTCTCAAGTATGTACAGCGAACAACTAATTTGAATGGGAATGACAAGGGATGAGAAATTAATATATATAGCCCTGATTAATTATAAACATGGGGCAATCTGGGAATATATACATGTATAAACATGCATTGATTTTGTATGTTGATTCGTATGTATGCATGTATGTATATATAGATATACAGTATATAGCTATAGGAAGATATATATGTGTATGTGTTCATGCACGCCTCTTCAAACAATATTTAAATGACATAATTCCTGAAAGACGCTTGGTTTGAGTAGAAATTAAAACTCAAACCATTAAACGAAATAATAATAAATCGGTGCTTTTAATATACTTAAACAACTTGTTGACATGGAAATGTATTCATTTTGTGGCACAAATGTCAATGTAAATTTTAAAAAGGCAACCATCTTAGGTTTGTATAAATGTATATAATCCATATCTTGCGCATTAACAGACATGAAAACTTTTGTTTTCTTTTTCAATTTGATATATAAAAGTAGATTTCATTCAATCTCTTGTGACTGTGCTAAAACATTCTAACATAGTATGTACGCTTCTGTCAAACTACATGCATATAATATTGCTTATTTCATTAAAATATTAGATGACTAATTACATTGGACAGTATTCCATGAGTCTTATGATAATGTAATGGTGACATGAATGATAAAGAACAAAATATATAATCGACAATACTTGAATGCCAACCGTGATTGTATTTTTAAGTGAGTTCTGCTTTTTTTCTTTAACAATTCCATGGCCATGCATGTGAACCAAGTTGCCATTTTCATTATAATATATGGAAAGAAAAAGCACGTGGCATTTGGAAAAGCATTGTCATTCATTCTTTGTATTGTCTCTGAAATGTAAGCGTCTACAAAATATTTTAATGATAAAATGTGGCACATATAATAAACATTTTAAACGTCTGATTCAATACTAGGCATTTTCTTAATTATCCGTCTATTGCTGCAGGAATTCATGGCCCGTGCAGCCAAGTACACACTATTTTTGCTTGTAGCATAAGGCAGAACGTACTCTGAAACACCCATATCGCTTAGTACCCTTCCGTCCCTTGAAGAACATGATGTTCCAGATTTAATAGATGACCTTAAATAGTTGTCATTTCTAGCATTCGTTAAGGAGGACTGTTTGTAAATTTCTGCAGAGTTCCTTCCCAGGCTCAGTTTTTGATTATCCTGATAAGAATGCTGCAAACTGTTTTGATATGAATTATCAGGATAAGGGGACTTGTTTTGTATATTGTCCTTTAAGGAGTGGGTAAAAAGTGAAGCCTTGTTCCCCGGTCGTTTTTCATGCGGAGCAATTGAGTTATTAGCAAAATGACTTTCTTGAACGTATCTTTCCCTTGTTTTCAAGCTTGTACTGCGCGATGGCCGTCTGGTATCTAATTCCTTGGGCTTACTGGTGTTCTCGCAGGAACGCTGCCTATTGATTTGCAACTTATTTTTTTTCTGAAAGTGTAGAACATTATTATCATTCCAGTTGTGCTCACAAACATCCCCCGAATGCATAGAGTTGGTTGTCTCGTGGAACATTTGATTTTCATCAATATCATAAAGATTTCCTATGTGTACGCAATCCTCACACTTATAGGGTGATCTGGCCGAGTGATGACCAGTGAAACTGGGAACATTAGAAAGACAGCTTCTGCAGTGCGTGGAGTTTTGCCTATGTCTGTCATTGACTTCAGACATTGACGTGTTCTCATCTTTTAAATTATAATGCTTAGAAAATACTTTGTATTGTTTGTCGTTATTTGGAAGACTGTCTTCATTGTGCAAAGGAGTCCTAGTAACATGCTGAAATGGTTCTGTCTTTCTATAGTTGTCATTGTGATCTTGGTACACTTCATGATAATCTCCATCTTCTTGGGCAGGTGAAGTGTCTGCATATTTGGGCTGCTCCATTGGGAAGTTTGATTCCTTGTCTCCTTCAATTGTGTAAATTTTGTCACGGATTGAAGTTTGTTTGGTTTTCAAATATGCGAGCTCAACCTCACTGCAATCACTGGAATATTTGGGTATAGTGGATCGTTTCTTTAAGTTGTCCTTGCTTTTGTGATGTTTGTTATTGTTTTCAGGATCTACAGGGTAAGTGGCCCTACTTGATGACTCTGAAACATCCGAAAAATGGCCGTCCTCTGGAAGAAAGGAGTTGGTTTTTCGGACTGACTTGGCTTCTCCTGGATCCTTTTCATCTTCTGAAACATGGTTCTGTCGCAAAGTTTCCACTGACTTCTTCCACAGTTGCCTAGGCCTTGAATTTACCTTTGGTTCGGCACTGACAGCAACTTCAACAGTGTTTGGGTTGGATTCATTTAGAGTAAGAGGGTGCTGACCCTGAAACACGTAGTTATTAAGGTTGTCTTTGTGTCGGCTACCAGCTAGCACTGCGAACTCATGTATATTATCAGCATACACATCTTTATGCTTAAAATGCCTGTTCTCTGAGTAAATTAAATTGCCTTTATCAAGGACCATATCCATTAATAGCGAGCTTCTTTTAAAATAGTCAGTTGTCCTTTGGGGGGAATTACATTGTGAAGGATTTAAATTGGATAAATTTGCAATATTTTTGGAAGATTTCAAGAGTTTTAGCATGTTTGCCTGAGAAGCAGTGAAACTGAAATCTGGTGATTTTTTTCTCTCTTCTATGTGAACACCATGGATGCAGCTGTAAATACCCTGCAAAAGATGGAAAAAGAAAACAATTTAAACAACTTAGGCAATACATTAAATAATTCAATATATAGTACATTTAGTTCCTCAATGTCTATTTTTGAGAATGTTCCAAGATGGTCTCTTCTTTATATACAAACAATGTAAATTTTTATGATCATTGTATGATTTGTTTTGAGAGAAGTCATGTTTTAAGGGTACATTGCTGTATTCTGACCAAGGCCAACTGGAGGGGGGGGGGCAAAATATCCTGCATAACTCTCAGTGGACCAGATGGTTCTATAGTTGTTTAATGCTGAGTGCTAGGATATGGCTAGCAATCTGCTCAAAAAGAGGTGAGGTCGTACTCTGCACCTGCTGGCTTTAACAGGAACTTGGCTACCCTCCTCTGACACTTCTTCCCATGCTGCTCTCTCTTACAGTGACATTAATCTCAAACACGACCCCAGACTTGGTGACAGATAGGGTGGTGGTGCAACGTTCCTACTTTCAGTGACGTAAGCCTATTCCTCCTGCTCCTTCACTCTTCCTTTCTTCCTTTGTGATACATCCATTTCCCCCCTCTCTAACCATCACCTGTTATCTTGCTCTTTCAGTACTCCCCGTATTCCATTTCCATTCCTCCAAAAATGTTCAAAGATGGTTTGGAGGAATGGGAAGGAACCTCACCCATACAGATACCATCTCTCTTTTTCCCAATATTCAGCAATTCACCACAGATCTACCTCTGCTCTCTCCCATCCATCACCAGCTTTTAATGTGTAAATCACTTCTCTATATATTTCCCCCCTTACATCAGCTCTTGAGAATGAACCTGAACAACTACATGTTCTTCATGTTTTCAACTCTGGCACACAACACCATGCAGGCTGACTAGGGATAGGGTGGAAGGTCCAGGGGGGGGGGGAAACTGTAGTGGCCTTCCTGCACTACATAGTAATGCTACATTTCTCTTTGCCAAGCAAGCCTAGTTCACCTTTCTTATCTCCTTGTTCTACAACTCTACATGACTCTTTGGTACCCAGTTTATTACTATGTCCAGTCATGACCCCTTTCACTAGCCTTTCGGCGTGCAACTTTATCTTATTTTAAAGATACAATGAACTCAATTATATAATCCATGCACACTCTCCGCCCTGCATACACCTCCCTTCAAGCGCTTTTGCACATACCATTGACTCTCTTTTCTTTACCCTAACCCAGCTCTCCCCAGTCACCGAAGAAGAGGTTTTGACTTTCCTCTGGGACAATTACCTCTGCTATCCATCCATTTTCCTCTCATCTCACGGGGTCTCATCTATTGTTGTAGTCACGCTAACTAATATCTTAAATCTATCGATCTTCAGTGGAACTTTCTTATGCTTCTTTTGGGGAGTATAAGTAGTTTAAATTAATGAATTTAGTTATGCTAAAACCTGTGAAAATTTTCATTTGAATTCCTGCATTCGTTGATTGATTGAGATTGAGATCTCTAAAAAATTGCAATAGTGCCATACCAACAATTTTTTAAAAAAATTTGGTGCTATTTAATCACATTGCAGAAAAATCTGTTGCGATATTTTCTTAAAACACAATGTCTTTATAATCCCTGGTTATATAGTCCTTATAAAAACACATTTTAGCACTCAGAACTACATGGAAAAACAAAGATGTTCTGATACATTCTTTCAATAATACGGATGGAAATAACAATAAGAATGTGCTTGCACACTTTGTGGGGTTAAATCTTGGGTTTTCTGTATGTTGTCTGTATGTTCCCTTACTGCAGCTTCTCTGTTTCCTTCTGCCTTGTTTTCTCTAAATTCCAAATGGGGGAGACATTGTACTTTGCATCGGGAAACGGCAGTTCTAGTTGGATGCCTACAAGTTTCTTTTAAAGGGAGATTGGTACAAAGTAGAAGGCAGAATTTTGAATTAAAGAATCTTTTTTCTAAAGGATGGTACCATCAAAACGAAATGTTTTTATTCATTTTCCTATTTAATTTGTCTCTGTAAAGAATAATTATATGTTATGTTTTCAATTTGCTAAAAGAAAACTTTAATTTGTGCAAATACCTATGTCATTTAGTGATATTTGGGCCAATTAACTATCCCATCAACATGAGAGCACGGCACTTTCACCCCACTTTCTGTCTATGGGTAGCTGAGAGAATAATTGAGCTTAAAAGGTCATTTGTCAGAGCTTCACACGCATTGAGCTCGCATTTAGCCAGGGAACCGGTAACTGGAGGGAGGTATAAAAAGGTTAGGCACAAAAAGGAAGAAGCAAGGAGACTATTCTAGATATTAGCGATAAGCACTGTAACACTGGCAACCCTCCGTCTTCATAGTGAAAATCAATAAATACGATTGGTGTCTTATTACATCATGTTGTTACCCAGCGCTACCTGCTGTGGAAAATTGCAGTATAATGGGAAATAACCCACAACATAGCTAGAGGGAATAAACACCTGTTTTTTTTTTGGGGGGTGGGGGAACGTACCTGTCATATATTTGAAAACATAACTCCTTACTACTACCGCTAACCCTACTATATGTTAGGAGGACTTGAGCCAAGGGAGACTGACAGGTAAGTACGGGTCCTCTAAAAGTGTTATCGCAGATCATCAGCATTTCCCACTCGATTTAACCCTTTCTGTACCAAGGTTTTTTTAGTATCCTCTGTACATTTTTTTTGTCATTTTTACCTTATGTTGGTTTAATCAAGATTCCAGATTTCCATGTTTGATGTAGCCACACAAATTATATATACTTTTTTCAGGAAAAATAGGGTTTTCATTTGAAAGCATCCTGGCTTCTGCTCTCAGGGGGCAGTCTAGTCTGTGAATAAACAGCCTAATCTCCTGTGCACAGGCAGGAGATGTCCCTGCTGCAGTGAAAAGGTACAACTATGCCTAAGGGGTAATCTTGCTACAACTTTTGTGCATTTACTTGTATGTCTATATGGTAATGAGGAGGTTAAACTAAACTTCCATAAAGATCTTTTATTTTAAATAAATATGAGCACAAACACTTTATACATAAAACAACTTAGTATTTTATCTAAGCCTGGAGATACCGAATTAGATTTATTGATTCATAGTGATCTGATTATATCAATGGATCTGCTGTGTTTTGTTTTGAGACTGGAATCTTAAGACTGATGGCTTATTATAGATGGCTTATTATTAAGATGAACTGCAGACTCATCAAGCTTTCTATAGTGTCTTCATAACTTCATGTTTTGGGCCATTTGCTTTTAAGTAAAGCATCTTGCTACACTATATGACCAAAAGTATGTGGACACCTGCCCATCACAACTATATGAGCTTGTTGGACATCTCATGCCAAAACCATGGGTATTAATATGGATTTGGCACCCCTTTATGGCTATAACAGCCTCCACTCTTCTGGGAATAAATTTGGGGGAGTTTCTGTGGGAATTTTTGCCCATTCATCCAGTGGAGCATTTGTGAGGTCAGGCACTGATGTTGGACGAGAAGCCCTGTCTCGCAATCTCCGTTCCAGTTCATCCCAAAAGTGTTTAGTGGGGTTGAGCTCATCAAGCCATGCTTTTGTCCCTGGAAACGAACAGGAAAGGGCCTTCCCTTAATTGGTGCTACAAAAAGTTGGAAGCATACAGTTGTTTGTGAGTTCTGCTTGGCTTTTGCAGTTGCATTTAGCTTGGACACACAAGCGAATCCTGAGCTGGGGCGAATCTCCTAAGTGACATCTCTAAGTGAGGAGTTACAAGCAAAGAAGGAGTTAAAAAGCAAGAAGGAGGGTAAAGTATAAATCCTTGTGATTGCATATAATATATTTATATATATTTTGCGCCTTACTGTCTGTTTTTGCCAGTTATTGGAGCTATCCCCATTGCCAAGATGTCCTCCATGTTTGACAATGCGGTCAGGTGTACATCTTGCTCAATGTATGCAATCCTTGAGCAGCGCTTCGAGGGTGCATATTGCTGTGCGAGATGTGTGCGGGTTGCTCATTTGGAAGCACAAATCCTGAGTCTAGAGGAGCAACTGGCAACACTGAGATCTATTGACAACTTGGAGAGGAGTCTGCTGCTCACTGAGCAAGCTCTCTCGCAGGTAGAGGTGGGGGAGGATAGTGGGATGGAGGTACAGGACAGTCGGGCAGCTAGCTGGGTTACAGTTAGAAGGCGGGGTAGGGGGAAAAGCGCCAGGGAGGCTAGTCCTGATCTAGCACACCCCAACAAGTTTGCCCGGTTGGCAGATGAGGGGGATGTTAGTTCAGAGTTAGCAGTACTGCAGCAAGTCACTGCCTCTGACCACCAGAGGGGTGTCTGCTCCAGTAAGGAGGGAAGGAGGAGCGCAGGGCAGGCCAGACAGGTGCTGGTAGTGGGGGACTCAATTATTAGGGGGACAGACAGGGCGATCTGTCACAAAGACCGGGATCGCCGAACAGTGTGTTGTCTGCCTGGCGCTCGAGTTCGGCACATCGCGGATCGGGTTGACAGATTACTGGGAGGGGCTGGAGAAGACCCAGCAGTCATGGTGCACATTGGCACCAATGACAAAGTGAGAGGGAGGCGGAGTGTCCTTAAAAATGATTTCAGGGACTTAGGTAGCAAGCTTAAGGCAAGGACCTCCAAGGTAGTATTTTCTGAAATATTACCTGTACCACGTGCCACACCAGAGAGGCAGCGGGAGATTAGGGAGCTAAACAAGTGGCTCAGAAGCTGGTGTAGGAAGGAGGGGTTTGGGTTCATGGAGAACTGGGCCGACTTCTCTGTCGGATACAGGCTCTACGGTAGGGACGGGCTGCACCTCAATGGGGAGGGTGCAGCTGTGCTTGGGGAGAAGATGGTCAGAAGGGTGGAGGAGTGTTTAAACTAGGGAAAGGGGGGGAGGGAAACTACAATATAGAAGGGGAAGATAGTGTAGATAGAGAGCTGGGGCTTATAAATGTACCTGGGGGTGGAGCAGAGGGAGGGGTTAGAATAGTTAATAGGGATAGGCTTCATAGGGAAAAAAACCATACACCTCTAAATTGTATGCTTACTAATGCCAGAAGTCTGACCAATAAAACTGACGAACTGGAGTTAATAATGTCTGAAGAAAATTATGACATAGTGGGTATAACAGAGACATGGTTGGATGATAGCTATGACTGGGCGGTTAACATACAGGGGTATAGTCTATTCAGGAAGGATCGGAAAAAACGAAAAGGGGGAGGAGTTTGCCTTTATGTAAAGTCCAGCCTAAAGGCCACACTGCGGGAGAATATATGTGAGGGAAATGATAATGTGGAGTCATTATGGGTAGAAATATATGGAAAGAAAAATAATAAAATACTGATCGGGGTTTGCTATAAGCCACCAAATATAATGGAAGCAGCAGAAGATCAATTATTAAAGCAAATAAACAAGGCAGCTAATCACAATGAGGTGGTTATTATGGGGGACTTTAACTATCCCGACATAAACTGGGAAACCGAGACCTGTGAATCTCATAAAGGAAACCGGTTTCTGACTATAAGTAAGGATAATTATCTGTCCCAAATGGTACAGGACCCGACCAGAGGGGGCGCCCTACTGGACTTAATATTAACCAACAGACCTGACAGAGTAACTAATGTGCAGGTCAGGGGACATCTAGGAAATAGTGATCACAATATGATGCATTATAACTTGTCCTTCAATAAGGGAACTCTTAGAGGAGCCACAAGAACTATGCACTTTAGGAGGGCAAAGTTTGATCAACTAAGAGAAGCCCTTAACACCTTAAATTGGGAAAATGTCCTCAAAAACAAGAGTACAGACGCTCAATGGGAGATTTTTAAGAATATCTTAAATTCTCACTGTGAAAGGTACATACCGTATGGGAATAAAAGAGTCAGGAACAAGAGAAAACCAATGTGGATAAATAAAAATGTAAAGGGGGCAATAAATGGCAAAAAAAAGGCATTTAAGCTACTAAAACAGGAAGGCAGTGAGGAAGCACTAAAAAGCTATCGGGAAAAAAATAAAATATGTAAAAATCAGATAAAAGCAGCAAAATTGGAGACAGAAAGACTCATTGCCAAAGAGAGTAAAACAAACCCCAAAATGTTCTTTAACTATATAAATAGTAAAAAGGTTAACAATGAAAGCGTTGGCCCCTTAAAAAGTAATGAGGGAGAAGTTATAGACGGGGATCAGGAAAAAGCTAATCTATTAAATATATTCTTCTCTGCTGTATTCACAGAGGAAAATGAAATGCCAGGTAATATACAGCAGGATGAGATAAATGCCCCAGTACATGTCGCCTGTCTAACGCAGGAAGAAGTGCAGTGCCGCCTAAAAAAAATCAAAATAGACAAATCACCAGGTCCAGATGGCATTCACCCCCGCGTTCTAAGGGAGTTAAGTAATGTAATAGACAGACCCCTATTTCTAATATTCAAGGACTCTATAGTGACAGGGTCTGTTCCCCAGGACTGGCGCATAGCAAATGTTGTGCCAATATTCAAAAAGGGGACAAAAAGTGACCCGGGGAATTATAGGCCTGTTAGTTTAACTTCTGTTGTGTGTAAACTGTTTGAGGGTTTCCTAAGAGATGCTATTTTGGAGTATCTCAATGAAAATAAGTGTATGACTCCATATCAGCATGGGTTTACAAGGGATCGGTCCTGTCAAACTAACCTGATCAGCTTTTATGAGGAGGTGAGCTCAAGACTGGATCAGGGTGAATCGCTGGATGTCGTATATCTTGATTTTTCCAAAGCATTTGATACGGTGCCACATAAAAGGCTCGTACATAAAATGAGAATGCTTGGGCTGGGGGAGAATGTGTGTATGTGGGTAAGTAACTGGCTCAGTGATAGGAAACAGAGGGTGGTTATTAATGGTACATACTCTGAGTGGGTGACTGTTGCTAGTGGGGTACCACAGGGGTCAGTTTTGGGTCCTATTCTTTTTAATATATTTATTAATGACCTTGTAGAGGGATTGCATAGTAAAGTATCAATCTTTGCAGACGATACTAAGCTCTGTAACGTGGTTAACACAATAGAGGACAGCGCACGATTACAAATGGATCTGCATAGGTTGGAGGCTTGGGCTGGGATGTGGCAGATGAGGTTCAACACAGATAAATGTAAGGTTATGCACATGGGGAAGAAAAATCCAGGCTGGGAATATGTATTAAATGGGAAAGCACTGGGGACGACTGACATGGAAAAGGACTTAGGAGTTTTAGTTAACAGTAAATTTACCTGTAGCGACCAGTGTCAGGCAGCTGCTGCTAAGGCAAATAAAATCATGGGGTGCATCAAAAGGGGCATAGATGCCCACGACAAGGAAATAATTCTACCCCTGTACAAGTCACTAGTCAGACCACACATGGAATACTGTGTACAGTACTGGGCACCAGTGTACAAGAAAGATATAGTGGAGCTGGAGAGGGTTCAAAGACGGGCAACCAGAGTAATAAGGGGAATGGGAGGACTACAGTACCCAGAAAGATTATCAGAATTGGGGTTATTTAGTTTGGAAAAAAGACGGCTTAGGGGGGACTTAATAACTATGTATAAATATATAAGGGGACAGTACAGAGATCACTCCCAGGACCTATTTATACCCAGGACTGTATCTATAACAAGGGGACATCCTCTACGGCTGGAGGAAAGAAGGTTTCTACACCAGCACAGACGGGGGTTCTTTACAGTAAGAGCGGTGAGATTATGGAACTCTCTGCCAGAGGAAGTGGTGATGGTAAACTCAATAAAAGAGTTCAAAAGGAGCCTGGACGTGTTTCTTGAAAGCAATAATATTACAAGTTATGGATATTAGATTAATAGGGACAGAACGTTGATCCAGGGATTTATTCTGATTGCCATATTTGGAGTCGGGAAGGAATTTTCCCCCTGGTATGGGGCAATTGGCATCTGCTTCATAAGGGTTTTTTGCCTTCCTCTGGATCAACACAGTAGGGACACAATATGTATATAGGTTGAACTTGATGGACTTTGGTCTTTTTTCAACCTTATGAACTATGTTACTATGTTACTATGTTTAAACGGTCTTTGTATGCTGTAGCATTAACATTACTCTTCACTGAAACTAAGTGGTCCAAACCATGAAAAACATCCTCAGACCATTATTAGCCTGGGGCTGTTCACTCTTGCATTTTGTTAAATGATAAAAAAAAATGTCTTAATTTTTGAAAGCATTCTTACTTTATATACTTACTATATATATAATTAAATAAATGGGAAGAACCAATTTTCTCCTGAGACTTAATATGGTCTAGGACAGTCCCTAGAGTTATAATACTTTTTCAGCTATGCTGTTTATTTTCACAGCAAGAAAGGATATATGTGTAGGAACATAACCAATGCGGAACAAAACAATTGTACAACAAATTTATATCTAGAACATTGGAAACAAAGTGTTCTTATTTCAACATCACATTGCTGCAGCAGAACAAAGCAACAAAAATATTGTATAAGTGGTGAACCTAATGCTGATGTCCATGAATATGCTTTCATGTTATTTGAAATATTGCCCCTCCGTCCATATGCAAACAATTAAAGATATGACCTTGGTTATCACTAAAAATTGAGACACATTGACATTTTCTATGAGCTACAAATATAGAGGGCAGATACAGTTGTTATCACCATAAAAGAAATCCGATATATTAGCTAGTTGTATCCCAACATAATACTCAAGAATAAATATATAAACCAACTAATCTGCACATCACAAATGTGTACTTGAAAAGCGATATTAACAACATCCAAAATTAAAGAATTTCTATAAAATGCAGATAACTTTATTTACAAAAGTGTGAGTCTTACGTTAAAAAGGTGATCTTTTACCAAAACATGAGCGATTCTCAAAACACGAGACTCAGCAAAAAAATGAATATTCTCTACTTCTACTCTCCGAGTCTCTGAGCACTGCTAGAATGTCTGCCACAAACAAGAGCTCTGATATGAAATGATCTGATCATGATATTTAGCTAAGGGCTCTAATATGCAGATGCAAGGTACATCCCTTGTTCCATTAGAGATACTGATGTGATAAAATAAACCTTTTTTAACTCTTTACCTGGGTTTCTCATAGAGACTTAAAATTGTTGTGACTTCTTACATAAAACCAATGGAGCTTGTTGAAGGCTCTTCTACATGGAACAGTAGAAGGATCCTGGGATAATGATGTCGTCTAATTAAGTGTGAGATGTTTAAGAATTACATGTCTACACAAAGTGAATCTAACTTGGCCATTGCTCTGCAATGTTGGTAACAGGATAGCCATTCTATTCCTTTCTAGTGGCCAGGATTTTATACTTGGCATCAGATAACCCATCTGGCCTTGGCGCTTTATGTGGCTTCAGTTTCTTAAACACCATAACTATCTCTTCGTCTAACAGGCTGTCACTTTGTGCAACTTATTTTTTTTAAACTCTAATATTTACCTTTGAGACGGCTGATGTGTGGCACGATTCTCCCTAGTATATTTTTGATAATGGGGGCAGAGGCTCCCACTATTTATTCCATATAATAAACCATGCCCACTTGAAAAGATATACAGGTTCTTTCTGTCTCAGCTTATCACCAAGCAGAATGGTAATTTTTTACCTTTATTCCCTTTGGAATAGTAAACTTCTTTCAGCCGTCTTAACATAAATTACATTTTCTGCTGCTGTAATTGCAACTGTTCATCCTTGACTACCTTCATCTCCTTGTGAATTCTCTTCTGTGTTTTAGATTTATTCTGCCTGTCTATTGCTCGGTAACTTATCTATTAAGGCAATGGATTTTGCATTCTGAAGATGCTTTGCTGCAGCTGCCTGGTTGACAAAATGACCCCTAAATACTGCCTTATGGTCCTGCCAGACTGTATATACTGTACTGAGACCTCTAGAGTTGTGTTCTCTTTGAAGTACTCTTTGACATATGAGTTCTGCGCCTCCGGGGCCACAAGCGTGCTTTTATTCATCCACCACAGCCTGGCATAGGATGTGCGGACTCAATAGTTTTGAGCACAGTAGCATAATCTGTCCTATAGAACTTTTTGTGGTTTGCAGTTTATTTAACTAGCAAACTGTCCATCCTGGAGTGTATTTGTATAAAATGTATAATCCCTGTCTAATTGGAGCATGTATCCTCCCTATATAATGAATGCATTATGAACAATCTTCGTAGCTATAGTAGAGTTCATCGGTGGATCTAGATGACTTTAAGCAGCAACGCAGTGCATTTCTAATTATGCCTATGTTTATGTTCTTAAGCCCCTTGACATTTAAAGTAAGACACACTTTAAATCCATTCTGATGTGTCTATTTACCAAAAGTGGATATTAGAAAATTACTTGCATTATCTCAGATTGCTCATAGAGAAATACAACTGGCCTACACTGCAAATGTTCAGTTTTGGTTATATACATACTTACCACTTTTGGCCAACTTCCCAGTAAACATGAACAATAAATATAAAATGCAGAACAAAAAACAGTTCTATCGATGGCCCTGTACACGCAGTTTAGCATTGGCATCTTGCTTGATGTTTCTTACCATTCACTTCTTATTATCTGTTCCATTATTCCTGATTTAGTGGTTCCTGAATTTTGTTTTTTTAGTATCGCTTATGATTGCAGTCTGCCCTAGCCACTTAACCTTACTGACTAAAGTAAAATATATCCCTGCATTTTTTAATTCTCATCGGTGTTTAAAACAATTTCTAGAACAATATTTTAAAGTGGGATTTATTGTCTTAAATGTAAAGGGCAATGAAGTTTAGGTCACTGATTAATTTAGGACATTTTTACAGTGGTGAAAAGCTAATTAATTCTCTGAATACAAATAATTAGTATGTGGATAATTTTTTTTTTCCGTAATATACACACGCATTTGACTGGGTAATAAATTAAATTTGCGGTGTTCGGTTCCTACAATAATACATCTTGTGGTCTTAAAATGCGAACCCACAACATACAGTATATACCTACAAAATGTAAGGATACATAAATGTTCGGGACCTCAGATGTCTTTAGATAGAATGTTGGCCCAATAACACCAACTAAAAACTCAATTTTCCCTTGGGCTAAACTATATGCATTTTTATTAAAAATATAAAAAATAATGTTGAAACAAATACTGTTCTTTATTGGTTTACTTACTCTGCTTATTGAGAAGAGTAATCCTGGCTTCCCAGTACAAACTCCAGTAAAACAGTAACGTAGTTTCCAGTAAAACAAATGCTCCCACACAAAAGTAATAAGACTCAAACCCATGGCGGCAGCAAGCATATAGAATACGCCTGCCATGTTATCAATATCCAGCTGGCTGCTCATAACTTCATTTTTCTCATTGTGGCAGATACCAGTCAACCATAAGGTTTCCAGTTCCTCCATTTCACCTAAATGTCACAAAACATGTTTTAGTTTATTTTAGACCGCAAATCATGTTACTTGAATATAACCAGTACAGTATGTCTCTAGATACATTCTAACATTTCATTCCAGATAAGAACTATATGAATATTGCAGATTCTTTATTAAATATGCAGTGATTAATTATATATAAAGAATAATTCTTAAGAAAAACAACAGAATGAAGGATAGAATGGAAGACAGAGACAACAATAGGATAATATGCTGTGGTTGAAGCAGGTGGGTATCCATTTCTAATACAAAGAAACATATAATTTTACAGCAGATAAACGTTCAACAATTCTCTCTACTTTTCTACTGCTTCAAAATATTACTGCAATTTCTGCTGTCTCAAAATCGTCCTATCCTATGTATAATATAGAAAAATAAAAACATAAAATGTGACGTTTTGAGAACGAATAAAATAAGTAAAAATAAATTCTGCCCCGACTCAATGAAAAGATGTTTATTATCTGAGTCCCAACATGTTATTTCACCAGAGTTTGTGTTTGTGAATGTCCTCTTGGGTCTGGGTATTTTAACCCTTCATGGTACGTAGATTGTCCATGCGTTCTGCGAGCTCTTTTAATGATATTTTCCCAGCATATTACATTTGAAAAAAAATTGACAGCACTCAAATCTTAAGAATTAAGATGTAAGGGTATTAACTGCTATCCCGCAATACTCTTCTAATTTATTAATGCCCTTTTGAGCACAGGGTGGGGAAACAGGAGGTCAGTTTGAGAAACTGAAATTAAAATTGCTAGTACTAGTTAAAGTGCTTCCATCTTACTGACAGCAATTCAAGAGTTATTGCATATTCAAGCTGCTGTTGAATTTCACCCTGACAAGATGTCTTTAAAGCAGATAGACTTTCTGTTGAGTATTGAGTTGAGCTAACATTAATGAATAAGCTGTCCTGCAAAGTACACTTACTTACCAAATCAATTATTCTGGTCTCTTAGTGAACCAACGACGGAATGCAAATTGTAATTGATAATTACAATACTATGAAACCATGTCTGATGAATGACTAGCAAACCCAATCATATTTATTAATGTTTTAGAAAATAACATAGAATACATAAAATATACATTCCATGTATTAATCGGTGTGCTAATATTCTTTTTTATTAATAATAATCATGGTTTATTGTTTTTAAGTTTTAGGTAGATATTTAGTTTCTTAATAAGTGAAATGAAACGCTCTTCAAAGTTATCCAATGTCTAAAAAAATAATTATACTTGCACATAAATAAGAAATATATTAAATAAATAACATGTATTATATAGGAACTTTAATTATTAAATACAGATGATTAAACTGTGCATATTATAATGTTTACATGAACAACTTTGTATATGTAATATTATCTAAGCATGCTATTTTTGGATATATCTTGCATATTCAAGCAATTTTATTTTCTAAACAATGTTAAAGCACAGATAAATAACTCACCATCTCCAACAAACTGGAGAAGAGCTAAATCAATAGGTCTTTTCCATGGGGAGCCTTTCTGGAGTGCAATGCCATAGCCAGTGGTAGCAAAAATATACCCACTACCAATGGTCACAAGCTTGCAGCCCTCATCTCTTCCAGCCATATAGTTCAGCACTGCTGCATCATAGATGAATGCATCTAATTTTCTGCAAAGACATTAGAAATTAAAATCTGTGTCCTATTAATAGACTAAAAAGTATCAAAAGGTCATGCATCTGAATGATGTCTGCTGGATGCTGAGATGTGAGATCATTTCCCCTTTTGCCCCAGATTAATAAAAGAAAGGAAAAAAATCTTGTCACAAAACTCCTCTTTCTCACTATCTATCCCCTCTCCCCATTTATAACTATCTACCACCTCTGCCCCTTCTCATTGCCTCCCCCCCCCCTACTTCTCATTATCCTTACTTACCTTGTTGGGTCATGCGGTGGGAGCAGGAGGCGTCCGTCTTCCCGCTCTGCCGCAGTGCACGCTTCACAGCTGAGCGCCGGAATATGACATCATATTTCGGTGCTCAGCATGAAACGCCGGCACCGCGACGGAGGCACGGAGAGTGAGGGGCGCCGAGCGGTTGCTGAAAACTTCATGAACGACCGCTCGGCGCCCCTGCCCGGGACGTAAATTAAAACATTGGTTTTTTTTGGTTGTTTTAACTTTATTTAACATCCTCCATGTGCGGCCGCATAGGTCGCACACCCCTAAGGCCGGCCCTGTATAGAGGTGCTGTTATGAGATTACCAGTTACACAGGGCAGCATTCTGGACTTCTTCCTCCCACTTTCTGCATAGATAAGCACTCACTTTTGAGAGCTGATTTTACTGGGACAATTTGTCGCATACTGTCGTCTTCCATCTCAAATTTATGCCCTCTATGGTTGGTCTATGTGTCTGTCTGCCTGCCTCTTTTTTGGCTCTTTAAATGAGGGCAAGTTTCAACTAACATGCCCTTGTCTGCAACACACAAAATGTAAACTTGCATGCACTCAGGAACACATACTGTATATATTAATATTAGTAAACATATAAGCGTTAACATGGAGGAACATGTCGAGAGAAAGCCACCTATATCTGCTATATAGCATAAAGTAAAGGAAAAAAAATCACTCGTATTGTCGTCCTGTTATTTTCGATTCATTATAACTATTTTATAAAGCACTCATTAAGCCCATAGCATTGTACTTGTGTCTTTTATGGATAAATGAATTAACAGAATATATAAAACATAACTTTACATTATAAATGCCTAAATACAGGTGCATTTTCATTTGTAATATTTACATATTTCAAACATATCTGTACACAAAATAAAAGGACATACATACCCAGTTTTTAAAGTGACTAATGCATCTTGCACTCCTTTTTGATTAAATTTCACCATGTACTGATGCATATCTGGATAGTTGTTTCTGATATTCCTCTCAGTGCTTCCATTTGGGACGGTACCAAAGCGAAATGGAGGAGAATAATCATGTGGCCTTTGAAACTGAAAAATTTCCAGACAAGAGACAGATTAGTTGTTTAGAGTTTTGCCATGATAAGCACATGCCAGATTCTATCTTTAATAAAAAAAAAGGTCAGGGGCGAGCTCCCCATTGTGGGTCCATCCAGCCCATCCGTACCTGAGTAAAAGTGGTGGACTATGCCGCTACCAGCACAGACCTCGTTCTTATCATGCTGCTTGTTGTTGGTGCGCAGGACTCAATGGAGGAAGCATTAAGAGAGGTCTGTGCTGGTCACTGAATGGTCCTCCACCTCAGAACAATAGAGGTTGTTGAGGGGGGTCAAGAGACAGTTGCCACAGGCACCTAAAGTAACAATGGGGCCGGGCAGCTGCCTCTTTTGACCTGCTTTATAGACAGCACTGAGCTTTACATTCATACATGATGAACCAAATGGTTCTCAAACTAAAAACATCCGGGAAGTTATATTACAATAATGTAGGGCAAGTAGGGTTTCATGGATCCATCTATTTATCTATCATTTGCTATCATTCTACAAACTTATTGGTATGTACAATTTAATTTAGGCACTTTAAGCAGTATTTATAAAATAATAACTATGTAATGAACCAAGTTTCCCCGGCATGTATTGAATTATGTATGGCTCAATGCCTGTAAAATAGAACAATTCCTTGCTTGCCATAGTACTTTGCCCCAGAATGACTTTTCATTACTAATCCCCCATAATGTTGTTCAATTAACACCAAAGATTATTACACAAAAAGAAACATAATAATAAAATAGTCCAATTTAATTCAACTAAATGCATTTCTGCAATTTGTTTCTTATGAAATGCTGGCATGCATCTTACTGTAAGCAGTGGAATTGCATAAACAGCATACATTCAATGATCGTCCTAAACCTAAACTGTGGTTAATGGTGGCGGAATTAACTACAGATTCTAGATTGTGACCATAAGACATATATATATCATAATCAATAGAAAACAGCTTCTCGTAAATCATTCAAGTGTGCAGATATTAGAGCATCCGCAGGGGATACTTTTTCACATGTACTTTCTAGACCAATAAATGTTTTGTCTAGGATCTTTGGGCATGTCTATAGGAATTCAACACACTATACAAAGCTGAAATTAACACCCTGTACGTATGCAGAGAGGAAAAAAACCCACACTATAACAATGACAATTTAACCCTTTAATTTCAACACATGGATAACAGCATAACAAGAAGCTGCTGCGTTACTCTTGAGTTAAATGAGATGCCTCTGTAAGGGTTGCACAGACTTATTTATAACCACAATAACTTCTGTAGAAATATACATTTGACATATATCCCAATATTTGACATATTTTTTTTTGGTGGGAGGGGTGGACATAATAAGTAGTAGACTAATAAGTAGGCACATAGCCATAGAAACATAGGCAGATTAGAAGCCTTTTGGCCCATCTAATCTATACAATACATATAATAAGAAACACACAAATAGATCATAAAATTATATATATATATATACATACAATATATACACATTGGGGTGCGGTTGAAATAACCAATACCTAACCAATACCTACACACAACAAAACAAGGAAACAAATGCACATGTGAGGCATTCATATTGAGGATTTCTTCACACTATAAGGCCATATATTGCTTAGCCTGCCACTACTTCAATGTACCCCAGTATTGGTGAGTGCCATATAATCGTAAAAAGTAACGGCTTACCGTGAACTGCACTGCCTCATTAATAGTGTCCAGAGAGGGCTTTAAATTGCAGGATACCCTTAGTGTGTTAAAATGCAATGCGGCCCCACTGAATGGTATGCAGCATACCAAATAAAAAAATATGCTATAAGTAAATGGAAAATATGTTCAACCTACCTTTTTGTCACTAAGTCCAGTCACCTGATCTACAAACTCCTCTTGGATCATAAATGCAGCCAAATTGGCAGTGTAACTTGCCAAAAAGATCACAGCAAAGAAAGCCCAGATGGACACAATGATTTTGCTGGTTGTACCTTTTGGATTTTGCACAGGCACTGAATTATTGAAGACCAAACCCCAAAGCAGCCAGACAGCTTTTCCAATTGTAAAAGATGGTCCATGTGGGTCTGGAAAAATAGAATAATATTGTAAATACATTTTGAACACATATGGTTGAATACTTTTGAATTCAGAGCGTTCTACTAAAGTTAATTTAAATTAAACATTCAGTCCAGAGGGAAAGTATCATCATACAACTGGTTCATAAAGCAAAACATGACATTTCCAACTGAATGTAACCAATTAAAATAAAACTTCTGAGGATAACAACCTCATTTTTCTCGTTAGTAGCATTACTAATCGATAAAATAACTCAATGAATTTGACCAATTACTAAATAATGTAGAGACATCCTTCATAAAGAATTATCTTCAATAGACTCTTAACCCCCTAATGGCAAAGGCTTTCTTTTTTTTTATAACTGTCGATGAGAGTTGACCCTCTTTGTAAACTATATATATATATATATATATATATATATATATATTCCTAATCAAAATGTTTGTACACTGCTGTACTTTTTATATCACCGCACTTACTGTATCTCTCCTTTCACTATTCAATGCAAATCAATGACCATACTAAACCACATACAATGGTGTGAAATCTCAGTAAATGCTGCATTCAAGCCATTGAAAAACCCTTCCCTGGAATCATTTCAATGCAGTGCACACTCACAATCAGTATTAAAATGGATACATTTTTCACCAGTATATTTCAGACCACCCAATTGTTAGTCTAACCCCCACCAGACCTGACTAAACTAAATGTAGACATTGCATAAAAGCAGAGTGTTAAATAGTGCTCTGTCAAAGGTTGCTGCAGGTTTTTCATCCCAATTAGCTGTGTCAAGGGAGTGCTCCAATGTGGTTTTGTATTTTTCCTTCGATCTGGTGGTTAAGTGATTTCTCTGAGCACATGTTGTGATTAGGTGATACGGTTGTTTACCGCTTATGTGCATTTTGGCTGAGAACGCTCATTGTTGTGCATTTAGTGAGGAACATTGAATTGCTCTGCACATTTGTATTCAGGACTAATCTTCTATATTTCCAGACAATGACAATTTAGTGATGAGTATTGAATTGTGGTCAATATTGGGTGCAGAATTGAAAAATGTACACTGTACTCTTTATCCAAGATAGCAAACTGTTCAGCTGAATCTATGGTGAAAGCAGAAAACCTTATTTCCCCAATTATAAAGTCCTCAATCCCTCTTGGCCCTGTTTCTGTGGCTGCTATCAGCTACCTACCTCATAAAACCAGCTCAAAGAGCAGTAAATGACTCATTAGTTTCCAATGTCTCTCTGTGTTGGTAGCTGATTTCCAAATCTCTAATATAAACCTCTAGTATATGTGCTGGCACAGAAGCATGAACCCTGGAACACTCATTCCAGCTATTCAAATATACAGAAGGTTATGTTAAATGTTCAATCCAACTATCATTTATTGGCATAACTGATTAAGTAGAGCAGTTGGATTGTTTAAATGTAAGGTAACATGGAGCAGTATTAGAGTTAGTGGTCAGATTTTGTCAAGATTAATTCATTTGATTGCCTGCCATAGCTGAGTCATCTCTCCCTCTAACACAGTTAACTAGAAGATGTTACTTTTGCTGGGGTTATACAAGGCATGCTATGATTAGCATTTTTGGCAATGTTCCCATAAAATGTGGTTAAGGTTCAAAAAGGGTACAGTGTTAAACATGATAGAGTACGATAAACGTAACAGATGCTGCTTATTAAGTATAAGCAAATGCAAACACCCAAGAAAAAATCAAGGACAGAATGCTCATGTTACACACTGCAAAGGAAAAAACTATAGTTAACCAGAGATATATATACTGAAAAAAACCTACCTCAGATCACACTAAACCTAAACTTTCTTACATTAAATAAAACTAAAAACTTTTGTAAACCTCAAGTTACTTACGCTGGGAGGCTGTTCCACTTATCCACCACCCTCTTATAAAAGTAAATATTCCTTACATTAAGTAAAAATTTCTTACATGTGGGAGCAGCACCAGATTCCCCAAACATAACAAACAGTGGCTTGAATATAAAACTAATGTTGCCTCACTAAGCTGCTCTAAAATATTATATAATTGTAACTTAACCACAGAGGTTTAACAACTAACAAGGATCCCGAGTGCAGGGCCGGCCCGACAATGGAGCCGAGTGGGGCAACCGCTCCAGGCGGCACTTTTGAAGGGGCGGCACCGCCCCAAGCCCTTTTTTTTTTATTTAAAGCGAAAGAGAGAGAAAGGGGCGCCGAGTGGTTTTCGCTTACCAAGCTGTCAGTACCCGCTCGGCACCCCTCTCTCCTCTGCGGCGAGTCTTCCTGTTCGGTCGCGGTGCCGGCTTGTAATGCTGAGTGCCGGAAGATTTCCGGCGCTCAGCATTACAAGCCGGCACCGAGACCGAACAGGGAGACTCGCCGCAGGACTGCTGAAAGGTAAGTACAAGGGGGGGGGAGAGGAAGGGTAAATAAGGGGCGGGCGGGGGGGAGTAAGGGTAGATAAGGGGGGGGCGGCGGCATTTTAAAATTAGCCCCAGGCGGCATTTTGCCTTGGGCCGGCCCTGCCCAAGTGTAGCATGTATGAAGTCAAAACTGTTAAGCCAAGCCCAACACATTTCCCAGTGATCATCACAGCTTCCTTGAGAAATTTCCAGGGACACTTTGCCTCCAGGTAGGCACATCTTTCCGTAATACTGTGTATTATGTGCAGGGGAACAAATGTTATCAAACAAATACATCTTATGTAATTTTTTTTACCAGAGCTTAATTAATATGCAAATGGAAATTAACCATTTTACTGCCTGTAAAATAAAAATTGTGCATTCATTTTGCAGGTACAATGTACACTACACTCCCCTCTCTCCTCTGCAGCTTCACATGCTGACTATCTCCCGCGTATCCTCTCTTGCCCCCACTCTCATCTCTCCTGTCAGTATCATCTCTGTATCTTTACAGAGAGATCAGAGGAGACCAGACAATGGCTGGAGAAGGTGAGTGAGCAGGTAGGGGGAGAGTGCAGGGGCCACAGATATAACTAGGGGAGAGGGCAGAGGGCACAGATACTTATTTTTAGGCATCAAATTTAACTTATGAATACAAAAGCCCTCCTAATTTTATCTGAACTGAAAGGGTAGGAATGAAAACAAAGGAGCCAAATACGAAATTAAAAATTTATCAATAATGATTTGGGGCCTTGTTTACAAGACTACTATCTCCTTTTGTGTCCCAGAAAAATAGAGAGATCTCTTGCTACTGTTCACTATATCATGATTACTTTAATTAGTATAGTTTTGCTTGCTATAGTCACAATTAGACAGGAATCATCTTAAAACATTTGCGCAAATGTGTCTCTAAAAATCACATTGTAGATTTAGTACTAACAATCTTGAAACAGGGTACTGATTTATCTGAATAATATGTATTAAAATGTATTCTTACCTTTCCCTTTTGCTAAATTCCTGTTATATCCTACAGGACTAAAGTACTCAAATATAAAAACAGCCACTGCAGACACAATAAGAAGCATCACAAACATCATCACCCAGACAGAAGCACTAAATGGTTCTGCAGCAAAATGGAAAAAAAAGAACAGACACGATTCATTAAACTGACAGTAGAAAAATACATTTATTGTAAATATTCCACATTATCATATCCTGAACAAATATCCTATTTTAACATGAGTGTTGCTATACTATAGAATCTTTCTGTCAGCACATCTAAAATAGCCAAGGAATTATTTTATAAAACGTGCTCCTAAAATAATTAACAAATTAGTTCTGGTTTATAAATTTGGAACTTTGATCAAACATCATGATTAAAATTCTATTTTACCATTTTTGTTTTTTGTATGTCTAAGAGGTCATATAGAAACAAATGGTGAAATGTAATCTTTTTAAAAATAATTTGATTTCTATGTTTTTTCTTGTGTCAGTTTTAATGTAGATTTGTCAGTGAACTTCCAACAGCTATCAAGCAATAAAATGCAATGATCACAAGCTGAGCAATCGGAATACAGTGTGGAAAATGTAAGGGCTTTGATTAACCTCTTAATGACAAAGCCCGTACATGTACGGGCTCAAAATGCATTGTTTTCAATGGGTTTAGGGACCGCCCATTGTCCTTAAGGGGTTAAGACATATTCTACTAAGAAACAATCATATTGTAGTAGTTTGTAATGATCTTAACAAAAATGATTTCAATCCACAAGATTGTTGTATGTGTAAAGTGAATCACCAACTCAACTAGAACTGTTGTTTTGATTATTATATTCATTACCTCTTTATGTTATTTCCATAATTCATACTGCCATTCTATTATCAGCAGTTTCGAATGGTGGCTCTAACCTTATACTAAATTATTATGCATAAATGTGTTCTGTGCGAGTGGTCCTTGTATTCACTCTTTAAGAACAGATATTATGCAAAAAATGTAGCTGGAAATACCAATTTTAGTTTGATATACTTGACCCTCTGTTAATAACTCAAACATACCTAATCATGATCTAGGGTGTATGGAGAATTAAAGTGTAAAATGATCTAGGCTTTTGCATTGAAACATTCTAAATACACTTCAGGCAGAGATTGGGTTTTCATAATATTGTTTCGACTGTCCTTTATGTAAGGTCTGTATTTGACGGCGCTCAGCTCCAAGGGAATTACATTTGATATATATATCCTATTTTGACTATGTATGTTCAAGCAGTCGGCAAATACCCGTTTCACAATAAATCCTATTTCTAACTTTCTGTTCAAACAACTAAAATATTTTATTTTACTGACATAATAAATGTTTTAATTATTTCTTAATTTGTAAATCTTACACGGATGTATTTTCAAAACTTAGCCTATATATGGATGTTATTAAAAGGTCAGTATTTGTTAAGATAAGTAGTTATTTTGCTATTTCTTTAGGTTAAAGAATGGCACCCAGTTAATTTCCAACTTCAACCTTTACTTTTCAATTACAACTAAGCAAATAGACAAATAATAAGTCAGCACTTACCTAAAAAAGCTGATGGAGAGACGGTGCCATTGCTACGTGATACCATAACACTAATTCCTGTTTCAACAAATGGAACTGAAAAATCCACAACCTCTGAACGCTCTTCATTAATAGTAAGTGAGCCCACTGCCATAGCTGCTCGTTTATAAACCACCTGTTTAACAAAGAAAATGGAGAGAAAAACAGAACAAATATATTATTTATAGGACACAAGTGAAATACTTGGAAACATGTCTTAGCAAGTTCTAATTAAGGAGCTCTTTTACCTAACAGAACTTACTTCCCCAATCATTCCATTCCACACTTTATTAATTTTTTTGCCATGTTTTCCATTTGTTACAAGGTAAAGGTCATAAGTAAATTTCACAGTCTTTGAAAGCTTCTTCAAGATGTCTATGCAAAATCCTTTGCAACATTTTTTCACATAAGTCCCTTCGGTTGTTGAATTACTGCAACAGAAAAGTAATTAAATCAAAACATTACAAAAGCTGTTAAAGCATAACTTAAAACTCTTCTACAAAATGTGCATTTCCCGACTGAAAAAAACCAAAGCAGACTAATATAATAATTTATTGACTGTCTTGGGCAATATTTCCAGCATACGTTTAAGATTAACGTAAATAGGACTGTAAATCTCATTTTTTTTAAAGTAAGGATGGCAGAAGGTTAACGCTCCCTGGAAAATAGCCAAGAAAAGAAAAATAAATCAAACTGAGATTCATTCTCTATTTAACTGGCTTTCTTTTTCTTTACATGGATCTGTGCTTAATCCTTTTGAGTATATTACCTAAAAAGTTGAGTGAGCAGTCAAGTTGATGGTTAAAATAACTGACTGGACTTGATGGAAGTTGCATGAATTTGCATGCAAACACTTGCAAAGCAACTGGTCTGTTCACTAATATATTTTTTGCCTGCATGTAGATGTGAGTGCTTGTGACTTGAATTACAACTCTCATGTCCTCACTTTAACCTTGTAAAATGTATTAACATAAAAAGCAGTTTAAATAAAATAAAAAATATATAAAAAAAAATAAATCATATTCCTAGACCCCTTGTTAATCAAGGGTTGGGCAATAAGGGCAATAGGATTAAATCTTAGGGTAAAGAGAATTGAACCCATCTTGGTCCCCCCTAACCCCTGAACCAGTGGGATTAGAAGGTTTAACAATTTAACCCTTTGGGGAAGCATATTCCCACCATGCCTCCTCCTCCTTCCATTACTCCCAATCTTTTGGGATGGAGGTGGTTAAGTGCTAACAAGAAAACAGATCCATCCAATGCACCCTTTGGGTGCCAGGAGGTTGGGCAGTGAAATCCATCTTTAACATAGACTTGCATTTTCAGTTGTCTTTGAGTATGATTACCAATGCTGGAGATATGGAGTTAAGAAATATAGGATTAAATATAATATCTATGTTAAATACTTACTTTAACCTTGTATGCTTTCGGCATGGCACAGTGTTTCGTACACAGGTTCCAGTTAAATAGTCCACATTTTCAACAATGACAAAAGGTGCTTCCTCTAAGGTGACAATGCTTAGATGGTTGTCGTCAGGGTCGCTGTCAGCTGTAATCCTTGGCCACACCGGATACTTCATGTTTAGGCTCCTATTTTCCCATTTCCCCACCTGTTTTTTGAAAATATGACATTTATTATTGATTGGTTCAACATAATCATTCCTAATTCATTTTCAACAATAATACCTTTCTCCAAACAATCAGTTATCTGATAAACTGACCACAAAGCAAAGTTGAGCAATATATTACTCAAAAGGTTCTATAGAGAATAAAGAACGCATTTGGTTAACACATTGGCTAACTAAATTGCATTAGATTGCAAGATTTTGCAACATATCACCAAATTTGCAGTTTTTCTTTTCACAGCTAACACAATACAGTTCTATACAATACAGTTCTATACAAAATGAAAACAGTAATAGTTTTTATTAAGTATTGTCTTATTATATTTTTATATATTATATCAGTTTTTATATATATATCTCTACTAGAATAAATTATGTAATTAAATGTATATACACATACCTGCAAGCACTGTTTCCCAGGGTCTCTGAGTCCCCTTCCTCTTTCTCTGGGCAGGAGAGCTGCATTTGGCCATGCCCAATCCCCACCCACTTTCCCTCCCACTTGCCTCCTTGCATACCTAGCCCTGCCCCACACATGGAATAACCCTGCCTCCATGTGCAGTTAGCCCTGCCCCACAAAAAGCCACTCCCCCAGAAGAGGGAGAGCTCCAGTTCAACATATATATAGATGAATGCTAATCATGTAATCAATCTACCTTAGTTGATTACAAGTTTTCCCAGAACTAGCTGTAGACAAATCAGGTGGACCAGGAATCGGCTGAATGTTTCAGAAAAGGGTCCACAACAAACTGTAATTCCTTGGATCAAAAAATATCCTCCAGAAAGGTTTACAACAATATCTGCTGTTCTTTCCTTAATAAAAGTGTTTTGATGTTACTAAGATTATGGGAAACCTAATATTTGTATGGTCATACATCAGTTTTACAAAGTTCTTTTGCTTTAACTTTTGAGTTCCTTAAGCATTGATGTAGAATTGTTTTATTAGTAAATGAACTACCCCATGTAAATCCCTGTAATGTCACTAGACATTAGATCCTAATATAATAGTTTTACGACTATATTTTTTTGCTGAAAATAACAGGAAGATAATCCTAAATGTATCCAGTTCACATTTTATCCTTCTGCTTTTTTAAGAATAGTAATGTAAACTGTATGTATTCTTTTACACAACAAATATGCCCTAGCTGTATACTTTTTTTTAAAATTTAATAATATCTCTCTAAGACTATGGTGAAGTTTTGACGGCTTAAAAGTATGCAGTACTATAATACTTTAAGAGAACAACATTGTGGCTGGATTATCTCTTTCTCCCCAAAGGACCAATTATGAAATTCCACCATGAGCCGACTTAGAAAGTGGAGAGGAACTCTGCAGAAACAGTGTACTCTGCTGACGGGAAAATATAAAGTACAATAAATCTAATAAAGGTGTTCATTGGGAGATTTCTTTTGTTTCTATAGTTCAATACTAAGAGAACAATTATTTTCAATTAAAGCTACCTGTCATCGAGGATATAAGAGGAATAATGCTAAAACAAAATATATATATGTATACTGTCCGGTATATAGATATGTATTTTACTCACCAAGAATATAATATATCATAGTATTCTATGATATATTATACATTCACTGTAATCTAGGGCACTTTAGAGTAATGCATTTATAAATGTTTCCACATTTATTGTGCTTCCTGTAATGGAATTGATTTCAAATCCTATGATAAAACATATATGAAATGTTGTAACCACGGGGAAGAAGTTATGCTAAACCTTATAAATGAATGTCCTTGTTAACAGAATAAACGGAGAATCAATAACTGATGCTCTACATGTGTTGGATCATCTGATTGTGCTAAACAAATATTACTGTTTGTATAGCCCATGAACACCCAACCCTAGCGGAATTATAAAAATATACAAAAATGTATAGATGATATGTTACATGCTGTAAACTAAAAGTTGTAGACCTTGGCACCTGCACTATCCTTGTTTTTTCAAGCTATGGATAAGGTTTCAATGCAGGATTAATAAAGTAGTGTGACATTCAGTTACAGGTGCGGCCATAATCCATGTTAATAAACACATTGGGCCCCAAAAGAACCCCTAGCAAAAAGGCTGTAGAAATCATGTTTCTGAATAGATGCATCTAATAAGACCAAAACCAAACAATTAATTTCTACAGGACATGCCGTTTCCACAGCAGACTCTGATTTCAGGCAATCTAAACTCAAATTTAAATACTAAAAGCGACGAAATCCATGTTTGGACCTATTGCAACATGAAGGATGATGAAGGATAGATAGTAAGAGAGAGAGAGAGACAGGAGAAGAAAGAGTGAAAATACAGAAGGAGATTTGTGTGTGAGCTGACACTTTATTCACCGTTTTACACATAATTTACACTACATCAATTACAGCAATGACAATTTTATATTTTACACCTTTATTTTTTAATTCAGTGTTTAAGTGTATGATAAGGTGGGATTGAGTGTGTAAAAGATTACTATAAGGACAACTATCCATTAATTCAGATAAGCAAGGATTATATGATAATTTAGAGCAGCTTCCATCGCAGGCACTGTGTGTGCACATTATGCCCTTCCCTTTCTCACACAAGATGTGTATGTCTCACATACTGACCCCTACCCTCCCCGCTGCCTGCCAGCATGGTCTCTGGAGTGGAGATAAGAAAATGGCTGCAGAAGGAAAATGAGCAGGTGGGTGAGGGTGGAGAGGCACAGACAGGACTAGGGGACAGAGAGAGAGAGAGAGACATATTTTTGACTAATACATTTCGATTCTAAGCTAAAAAAGGGCAGAAAACTAAATTTGTTGCCCAAAAGCTAAAAGAAAAATTTGTACAGAATGATTTTGGACCTCGTACACAAGTCTTAGAAGTAGTTACTGTCATTCAGATATTACAGAATTGGTCCCAGAGAATGTTATTATCGAGATGATGGCAATTGTTATGTTTAGAACTAGACTTGTGCATTCGTCTTCGGGCGAACATGGAAACGAACACGAAGAGTGCGTTTTCGTGTTCGTTCCGAAGACACGCCGAAGAGAAGACGGCGGCGGTAAAACGTAGGCGAAGACGAAGACACACACCACGAAGATCTTCGTGATCGTCTTCGTCTTCGTCTACCATTCTCCCCCCCTCTTCTAACTTACCTTGTCTTCGCGGCTTCGTGGCAGTTCCCGGAAGTGGAAATCCGCAGGTTCGCCGTCACGGGTTACAGGGCAGTGCGAATGAGCTTATTGGTCGCCTACAGGGACCTCCTCTGGCAGAGGAAGACCCTGCAGGTGACCAATAGGCTCACTCGCACGGTCTTTGTAACCCCTGCCAGGGAACCTATGGATTTCCGCTCCCGTTAACCCCTTCGATGCTGCGTTATCTAACACAGCATCGAAGGGGTTAACGGGAGCGGAAATCCATAGGTTAAAGGGCCGTTCAAGCGACCAATAGGCTCACTTGCACGGCCCCTTAACCCTTTAAAAAATAAAGTTAACCCCTAACTAATTGAACAGGGAGGGAGACCAGTGGGATCTGCCGGGTAAGTTGCAGCATTGAGGTTTTAAAACCCCAATGCTGCAACTTACCCTGCCGATGCCACTGATCTCCCTCCCTGTTCAATTAGTTAAATGTCCGTACGAGCGACTTTATTGGTCGCTCGTACGGACATTTAATTAATTGAACAAGGAGGGAGACCAGTGGGATGTGCCGGGTAAGTTGCAGCATTGGGGATTTAAAACCCCAATGCTGCAACTTACCCTGCCGATGCCACTGGTCTCCCTCCCTGTTCAATTAGTTAAATGTCCGTACGATCGACTTTATTGGTCGCTCGTACGGACATTTAGCCCGGCACAGACTAACTAATTGAACAGGGAGGGAGACCAGTGGCATCAGCAGGGTAAGTTGCAGCATTGGGGTTTTAAAACCCCAATGCTGCAACTTACCCTGCCGATGCCACTGGTCTCCCTCCCTGTTCAATTAGTTAAATGTCCGTACGATCGACTTTATTGGTCGCTCGTACGGACATTTAGCCCGGCACAGACTAACTAATTGAACAGGGAGGGAGACCAGTGGCATCAGCAGGGTAAGTTGCAGCATTGGGGTTTTAAAACCCCAATGCTGCAACTTACCCTGCCGATGCCACTGGTCTCCCTCCCTGTTCAATTAGTTAAATGTCCATACGATCGACTTTATTGGTCGCTCGTACGGACATTTAACCCGGCACAGACTAACTAATTGAACAGGGAGGGAGACCAGTGGCATCGGCAGGGTAAGTTGCAGCATTGGGGTTTTAAAACCCCAATGCTGCAACTTACCCTGCCGATGCCACTGGTCTCCCTCCCTGTTCAATTAGTTAAATGTCCGTACGAGCGACTTTATTGTTCGCTCGTACGGACATTTAATTAATTGAACAGGGAGGGAGACCAGTGGGATGTGCCAGGTAAGTTGCAGCATTGGGGTTTTAAAAGTCTGCACGAGCAACCAACAGAGTGGCTCGTGCAGACTTTTAAAACCCCAATGCTGCAACTTACCCGGCACATCCCACTGGTCTCCCTGTTCTATCAGTTAATAAATGATAGAACAGGGAGACCAGCGGGATCTGCCGGAAAATTACGGCACCAGGAGTTTAACAGTCTGAACGAGCGACCCTATTGGTCGCCAGCAGGGGGCTCGTCTGCCATCAACCAATGGCAGACGAGCCCCCTGCTGACGACCAATAGAGTTGCTCATACGGACATTTAAACTCCTGGCGCCAGAGCGGCTTTAACCCCGTTTTAACCCCTTAACCGGGGAAAACGAAGAAAACCCGAACACGAAGAATGTCCGCGAATATTCGCCCGAAGAGAAGACAGGACCAGGCGAATATTCGCAGAAAACGAAGTTGTTTTTTTTTGCCGAAGACGAGCACGAAGACGAACACGAAGAGCCCCCTGGTGCCCAAGTCTATTTACTGACCACCCCCTTGGAACCTGAAAGATGCACAACCTGTGAGAAATCACTTACCTTTTTCAGGTTACATTGAGCGATGATCTGAAAACCAATTCCTGTTTGGGGAATGCAGGGGCAGGAGAGGTATGGGGTACATGCGTACCCAAAGGTTTTTTCACTCCTTCACCCCAGTGAAAACCAAAGACAATTTCAATTATTTTTAAATCCCCCATCCTATCACCAACAACATGGAGGTGAGGTACATCATGGGGTCTGTGCCTCCCACACGGTATTTTATATATTTAAACCCCTCATACCCCTGAGGACGGAATGAGAATGTGAGCGTATACTTTGGCACTATATCACCTAATTTAATTATTCCCCAACCCACTGTCCACTGTGAAAAGTGATAAGGGGGTGTCAGCCCTCTTGGTTGATAAAAGTGTTTTTGTAAATGTGTTTACTTGTACATTTATTCATTGATATTAAACTTGTACAAGCTTCTAGAAGAACATGTTAATTCTCCTTGTATAAGCATGTCCTCCACCTGAAACTTACAAAAAATAAAATTGTAGAGACTCACATGAACTCCCAAGCACCTCTGAATGCACATGCTGCATTGCGAGTATTAGCATGCAAAAGGCATTTGGCCTTAGTCAAGTTCAGTTAACAGAGTTAACTCTTAACTGACCACACAGTGAATAGACCAAAATAGACAAGACAGTTTGATGACAATGCTGTTGCTTTGTTGCAATTATTTAATAACCACAAAATCATCATAAGAATTGCTATTCATTGACAACTCGAACTATAAATATTCCCGTTGCCTTTACAGATTTTTTTTCTTATTGTGTACTGTTAATTTTTGAAGGAAATCTGTTTAAACATTCCAAATTAATTCCAGATTATTTTAAATCATAGTATGGTATGCTTTTGACTTTTTATTTAAAGGGCATGAAGGTGGGGATGGAAAGACTTATCACATTGCTACTCCCTCCCCCAATAAGATTTTCTCTGGATGCTATGAAAAAGTAAGTTGCAAGGTCATAACTGGCATTTGTTACAAAATCGATTGTTCTCAAAACAATGGTGCATGCAAAGAAGCCAACAGTTTTATATAATTGCACACTGTGTACTATTCCCCTTTCATGAAGCACATTGTTTAAAAAGGAAACACAGCTGCCATAATGTACATACATAAAAGGATCCCTCTATTTCATTTATTTCATAAATAGAAACTTAACTTGCCTTTTCCCACTCTCTTTCAGTGTTCAGCAGTATAACAACCAATTTTGGAATTGCTTGATAACCGTCTTCTGTAAAGGACAAATCTTTGCCATCCCAAGTCAAATTTGTCATAAAGCTGCCAATGGAAAAAGTGAATGAGACAGTTAACAAAAAAATGGATTCAATAATGCTATTAAAATAAATGCAAATAACGGCATGAATACAGCAAAGGAAAAGGATCTACAATACCAAAATGGCATGTTTTTGAGCATTACTTCAAACTCAACTTATTTTACAAGTGAAACTTACAAGTTTATAAGATCAGTAAAAAGGTATATTTTTTTGTGTTTGTTTAAAAATGTGTGTATTTTCTGTTTTAAATACATGATGAAAGTCCAAAGAATAGCCAACCAAAAGATTATAAACTGTGATGCTTTGACTTGATCCCATCTTATGTAAATCATCATAGTTAGAGAAATTCAAATACATGGAATCTGAGAACTTTACATTTTTTTCTTGTTGACTAAATAAAAGTAATTAACCAAAGACTCCATTAGTAATCTTTCAAAATAAAAAAGGTCTGCGGTTGCTATTGGAGTTAGAAAATTATTTCTGGTGAGAATGTGCAAGGAGCATACTGCAATATTCCTCTGCTTTCAGTAGAGGAAGCTAAAGGAGGGGCTAAGTAATGTCACTGCTAATTTACATGCAGTAAAATTCACTAGAGTTCATACAAAATGGGCACCAATATGTATTTAACATGAAAATATGACTACAGCGCTCCCCATTAAATATATGTGTTTAGAGTCTGGGTATGATAGTGTGTTTTTGGGTTAGTGTGGCTTTGCCTATGTTAGTATGTGTGTGTGTCTGGGCATGTTAGTTTGTGGACATGCGTCTTTGGGTATGTTAGTATGTTTGCGTCTGGTTATATTAGTTTGTTTACCTGGGTATGTTTGTGTGGGTGTGTATGTTACTGTGTGTGTATGTTAGTGTGTGTGCATGTGTGTTGAGTGTGTGTGTTCGGGATCAGGTTCTGGATTCACCCCTTTTCTCTTAAATGTATTTACTGTACCTAAGTAGACTCATAAAACAATTAAACAGGATGTTAACGAACTGCATGATGTTTAAAATGATGTTTATTAAAATGCATTTCAAAACAAACCATGTGGTCATCCCTGTTTCCCAAATATTCCCTTCCTTAGATATTGGATAGAAATTGTGCTGTAGCTGTGATCCCCAAGCCCAGTAATAAAAATGTATGCTTGGTTCCTTCACAAATTGAGGCAAGAAATTATCTTTCAGTATTCCCAAAAAATATTCCCCATGGCTGTAGCACATATTTCATTTCTTCAATCAATGTCAGGATAATTAAAATTACCATAATTTCTTTACCTTTATAAAATTAACTTTCATTAATTAAAACTGGCTTCCCCAAGTTCATTAACATCTAGTGGTATATAACAAATTCCTGCTAGTGCTTTCTGATCAATTCTTCTCCTACTAATAGTTTCTACCCACAAGGATTTAACAGCTTCACTACTTCTTCCACTTGTCACGTTCTGCCCAGGCTGCGGAGCTGCATATCTGTCTTGCTTCAGTTTCCCTGTTTTGCTTCGATCCATTCCTGGATTTCCTTTTGCTCTGTTCTGATCTTCCATTCCTTGCTTCTGCTTCAGCTCTTTGCTTCAGCTCTGTTTCCTTTATAAGGTGTGCCCCACCTGTGTGTTCTGTTTGTCTCAGTCTGCAGTCCAACGTATGTCTCAGTGCTAGGTGTTTTGATTACATGTTTGGTTTGTTTCGTACCACTGTCAGCCGGGATTAGCGTTAGGACCCACCGTCATTGGAGTACTTTGGTGTAGTGGTGGGCTAAGCATACTCTGGCCATATGATGTGACGGAATCTCCAATTGTTATCATATAGTTCTAGGCTAGTTCCTGTATTCATGTTTGTCTTTCTCTTATGTACCTTTACCCTTCGTCCTTGTATCATCTGAGGATTCTGGTTCCTCTCTCCTCTCCCTTTGTCCTAGTCAATATGGCCTATCCTTGCTTAAAGGAGAAGCGTCCGAGGATTCCGGCTCCTCACTCCTTCCCCTGTGTTCCTTGCCTTGTTCCCTGTCCTTTGTTGTGCCCTGTATCATGTATATCTTGTCTAGTAATGTTTATTCCTTGTCTGGTTCACTGTAGTGCCCTGTAACATGTATGTCTTGTCTGGTTATGTTTCGTGCCTGGTCTCCCTGTCCCTTGCTTGTTATGTTTCTGCTATATCCTTTGCTTAGCTTCCATACTCCCAGCCTGCAGCATCCTGCACGTGATTCCAGTGATATGTTTCATGCCTGCTCCAGGGTGCCTGCAGGATATCACTTTGTTTCATTCTGGACTTCATCCGCTGCTATATCAGGGCGCTGGTGTTTGGCTGCACAACCCTAGGTGCTCAACACCTGGGTGAGTGTGGTCGCCCTACAACCAGGCCCTGTCTAACTCCACTACTGCACACAATCTTTGGGCGCGCTGGGTCCTTTCAGTCATCTGTTTGGACCCAGTCCGTGACACCACTGCATGAAAAAATGCCATCTCCTAAATGAGACATTACAACTAGTTTCATATATATTCTAATATCCCTATCCGTCCTGAAAAAGTATGTAACCCACCACATTGCTTCACTGGTCATGAGCATCACCCCAGCACGTTTCTGATAATTTTATCACATGGTACTGTTTGCAGCTAAGAGCCGTGGTTCCTGTTAATCCCTCCATGACCAAGGGTATTTAACACTAGACTTGTGCATTCGTCTTCGGGCGAACATGAAAACTAACACGAAGACACGCCAAAGAGAAAACAGCGGCGGTAAAACGTAGGCGAAGACCTTTGTGATCGTCTTCGTCTACCACTCTCCCTCCCTTCTAACTTACCTTGGCATCGCGGCATTGCGGCAGTTCACGGAAGTGGAAATCCGCAGGTTCGCCGTCACGGGTTACAGGGCATTGCGAATGAGCCTATTGGTCGCCTACAGGTCGCCTAATAGGTTCACTCGCACGGCCTTTGTAACCCCTGACAGCGAACCTATGGATTTCCGCTCCTGTTAACCCCTTTGATGCTGCGTTAGATAACGGGAGCGGAAATCCGTAGGTTAAAGGGCCGTGCAAACGACCAATAGGCTCACTCGCACGGTGTCACAACCGGGGTACAGGTTCTGGATCCGCGTTGCAGAATCAGTGCCCTCTGGAGGAGAGAGGACGTACTGCCACCAGGCACAGGAGACAGATCGTACACCACCAAGAATAATGAAAGGTGGAACTCAGGAACAAAAAAAAAAATAATAATAATAATAACGGTATCCTCGGGGTCAGGCAAAAGAGTAGTCGGGGTCACAAGCAAAGGTCAGGGCAGGCAGCAATATAACGGAGGTCAGGTTCAAGCAGGAGTCAATACCAGAAAGCTTAATCAGGATTCAAACGCTAGTGAAAGGCAAAAAGGCACTAACACAGGCAATGGTGTAGTGCCAAATGAGGGTTTAAATATCCCTCCAACAATATGGATCCTCCTACCCTCCTAATTAGGGGGAGGAGGAAAAAGAATAAATGTCGCTTTAAGAGCGACATGAATATTCATGCGCGAACGGCTCTCACGACGTAGAGGCGCGCGCCCCGGAATTATCCCTCGAAATCGCCGGGGACGCGCGTCTCGCAGGAGAACGGACCCGGCGGCAGCTCACCGTGACGGCACGAGCAGGGAGCCGACTGCACGGGCTGCGTCTCGGCGTCCCTGCCGGCAGCCCGACGGAGGAGGTAACACACGGCCCCTTAAACCCTTAAGGTGCAACAAGTGCACCAGGAGATAAAAGTCTGTACGAGCGACCAACAGAGTCTCTCGTACAGACTTTAAAAACCCCAATGCTGCAACTTACCCTGCAGATCCCACTGGTCTCCCTGTTCTATCAGTTAAATGTCCGTACGAACGACCAATAAAGTCGCTTGTACGGACATTTAACTGATAGAACAGGGAGACCAATGGCATCTGCCGGACAAGTTACGGCATCAGGAGTTTAACAGTCTGTACGAGCGACCCTATTGGTCGCCAGCAGAGGGCTCGTCTGCCATCAACCATTGGCAGACGAGCCCCCTGCTGACGACCAATAGAGTTGCTCATACGGACATTTAAACTCCTGGCGCCAGAGCTGCTGCGGTACGCGTTAACCCCGTATTAACCCCTTAACTGGAAAAAACGAAGAAAGACCGAACACGAAGAATGTCCATGAATATTCGCCCGAAGAGAAGACAGGAACAGGCGAATATTTGTGGAATACGAAGATTTTTTTTCCCACGAAGACGAACACGAAGAGCCCCCTGGCGCCCAAGTCTATTTAACAGAACTGTTTTTTACAGAACAGATATATCTAAATCTAAATGACATAAGTGCAGTCGACGGTTGGATATTTTTCTCTTTGCTCATGAGTAATAAACTTATTTTGTATGACGCAAGTGTGCTTATTGCATAAGTTTGTCAACATGTATTGGAACGGTACCACGCCGTTACCAACATGGCAGCTGCCATTTTTAGACCCCCTCCACATACTTTAGTGTTTAGATTCTACCCTTGATAAAGGCTTATAGGGATCTCACGGTCTGTCGGCCTCTACTGTCTGTATCTGTCATTTCTGTGGCGTTTTTCATCTACTTAATGTATATTTACTTGTATAATTTGGTTCATATGTTTACAACTTAGAGGTTCTCTCAAATCTCCGCACTGCAAAAAACGTACTATGACATCCTTATGAGTTCATAAAGTACATCCTTCTATGTAAAGAGGTTAAACTTTTTTGCATATGCAAGCATACATTTTAGGTAACTTGTATGATTCTTTGGGGATTTAAGTGTTAAACTAAACTCTACTCAGTTAACAACAAGCTCCTCACATGATTGCCGATCTCTCTCAGTAGTGCAATTTGCCTCTGCAGATTCTCAATATGAGCTTCCAGAGAGGCCACTCGTTCAGGTTTGTCACTGATATATGCATCGTGGAACAGCTGTTCCAGGCATTTACACATATGGCCATACACTTAGATTTGCCAATTAGGAAGCTATTATGTCCAAACACAAGTTTGAATAAATAACTTTCTCCAACCAACATTACCCCAGCATCTCAACATATGCAACAGCAATGGACCCCAAACCCCTCTCACTTGATGACATCACTCATGCAAAGAGAATACTGTTATGTAACTATAACGGGTTTTTCATCCTAAACATCACACCTCCTTCCTTTCCATAAATATAATAAATAATAGAAATAATATCTAATTATAAAATAACGTTAAGATTTCCCTTAACCACGGATAACAAATAAATAACATTGTATACAGTAGTCATTTCCTAAGTCTTCATCGTTTCAAGTCTTGCATCTGTCCATTCATTTAGAGCCACACAGGGGGGTTCCTGATTTTGTGAGGTTTTTCCTTATGCATTAAATTCCCTTCTTATTGATGCTGGTTTTGCAGAAATTGAATTTTGTAGTTGGGTTTCTTTTCTTTTTTGGGGAATATTCCCAAAGTCAAATCCATCAATCCAATTGCAACCAAACATTGGGACCAATCCTTCTCTAATACAAACAATGGTAACACTTCAGTAACATTTTGTTACTGTAACTGTCGCACATCCCAGGGGAGTCTATAATGAACATGTTTGAATGAATACAAGTTTTACTTTTGAGCATGCCATCCATATTAACTTTCTTTCCATCAGTTAGAAATGCAATGTCGATTCCTGATGTACTCCTGCTTATTGTGTGATGTCTCAGAGTCTCGTCCTTGTCTGAATTTGATGAATCATGTTGAAAATCCATTTTGTATGTTTCCTTCCTAGCAGTTAATTTTGTTACAGTCCTTTTATCCTTTAAACTCCGACAAACGAGCTTAAAATGACCCTGTTTACCACCATTATGACGATATACATCTCCATTTTTGATTCTGCAAAATCAAACATCATGCCTGCTGCTCCACATCTGTAACAAAAATTGGCCATTGAATTTGAAGATTTAAAACTTTGGTTTGTGTTCGGAGTTGCACATTTGTGTCTCACAATATTAGTTTGTTGTATATTTCATTCCATCGAGAAATTGGCAACAGAAGACTGCAATGTTTCTGCCTCTTTCACAGCTTGCTCCATAATTGCAGTTATTTCCTGCGCTCTTTTAAAAGTCAGATCATCCTCCGTCAATAATTTCCTTTGAATAGCTGCTGCTTTAAGGCCCATAACAAATTGGTCTCACAGGGCTATTGATAAATAGTTCCCAAAATTACAGGCGCTAGCTAATTTACGTATGGCCACTGTAAATGATTTCATATCTTCATGTGGCGCCTGCTGCCTACTATAACATTTGTAATGCTCTGCAATTTCTAGTGGCTTTGGGTTAAAATAATGACTTAAAATTGCATTTATCTCTTCAAAAGTTTTAGATGCTGGTTTTTAAGGGTATACTAAATCACGTAATGCATTGTACATCTTTTTACCCACGGCAACACAGACACACACGCTTTCCATCTGTTACGTTGTTTGCAATTAAATACTGATCAAGTCTTTCCATCCAGGATAACCAGGTTTCTGATCCTGCATCAAATTCGCCAACCACAACCATTCGTCTAGACAATATTTAACTACGTTAGAGTATGAATCTTCAGGCTTTAATTACTAATTATTAACAACAGTGTTCTTCACAGTATTGCACAGTTTTGTTAGTTATTTATTCTTAAAGCAGTGTTCCTGCTAGATATGTTTGTTGAGGATATATGCTTTATCTCTTTTACTCTGGCACTGCTGGATATTCAGTTTAACGTCACGCTGTCACATCAGGGTTACGTCACAGAATTCATTATTTTTCCATCCATGAGGAAATCCAGATCCTCGTCGGATCTATTATGTCTAACACGAGGTTGGCATAATGACTGTTTATTGCTTAGAGTTCTTTTCAGCTTCTTCAGCCAACATTACTCCAGCATCCCAACATACGTAACAGCAATCGACCCCCAAACCCCTCCCACTTGATGACATCACTCATGCAAAGAAATCATCCCAAATACCGCAGTAGCACTCATCATAAATAAACATGAAATTACAAATGATTGTATTTGTTACCCCACCAACTTCATAGCTCACACTCATTTTGCCACCTGAATGGATGCACGCACAGAGGAAATGGGCACCCGACGCCGTGTGAGCCATGCATTAGTATGAGAGCAGAGACACGCAAATAAAAGTGACCCACTTCCCCTGTGGTCTTTACTATTGAGGCGGACCCTTAAGTAGCACTTTAAGGAAGGAGTTTGGGTGCCCCCACCTTAAATCTTACAGAGGGGCCCTTGAATTTTTTCACGAAATATTTTTGTTACACCACTGACTATAAGGTCCCCCTAAATTTGGGCTCCTTAGAAACTTTCTTCTCTACTTGGTAGTTAAGAATGCTGCTTACATATAAACATGAGAAAAGGGGAGCTAATTGATTAAACATTTTCATAGGGAAAAAAAAGAAACACTTACTTTAAAAATTATATCTAGCAGTAGATAGGAAACAATGTACGCTAAAATTGGTTTACAGATCCATTCTTACACTTGGACTGTGATAGGCAAGCCATCCTTTTAAATATTCTTTCCGAGTGGAGACATGAATTATAATAAAACAGTCTGTAACAACTCGGTTAAGTAAAAAGCGGTTCGCTCTCATTTTTCCTCACAAATAATTCCTGTCTCTAATATAACATTTATCTGAACACAACAGTCTGTTGAATTTGAGTACAAAATTACACAGAGCCATCTGGAAAGGTGAAGGAAAAAACCAGCAACGTAATATGGGTTTCAGAAGCAAAGCGCATGCAGCAAAGAAAAGGCAATACATTTTTTGCATAGAAAACATAAATTTTAATTTCGTTCGCAATTCTTTATCAATTATAAAATGGTCTTTTATAATTTATAATGACAATTTGACCACTGAATACATATGTCCTTGTCGGCCTAGACCAATATGGATCCACATGTATAATTTGTGGATGTAGAAGTCACATAAACTTAGGGGTCAAGATCTGGGAATTCATGGTCACCAATAAATATATCATGACAGATTTTACTCACACCTGGCCCATTTTTGCCCACTTGATAAAAACAATGCTAAACTAGGCCCCAGATGTACTAAGTGATTTAAAAGTCATATTCTTACACTTCTGACAACATTCCACAAGGTTTAATATCCTACCTGATGTAAAAAGTCAGATCTTTTTATTTGGTTAAAGTAGCTGTGCTGCTAAATCAAGACAATTTTATCACTATTATTAGAGATAGTTAACCTACACATAAAATGTAATATTTCATGTCTTACTTGCGAAACGTGTGAGACGGTGGTTCATTTCTTTCATTTTGACCATAGCAGCTTGTCTTAGGTTCTGGAATCACTGAATACTTTTTCAAAATCGCTGATGCAGCTGTGGTTATAATTCCAAGGCCATCCCTCACTCTTGCTTCAAGTCCATAATCCCAGTTGTCATAAGAAACAGAAATTAACCCAGATGGGAATTCATATGGAATAATGTCCGTGTTACCCGTTACCACACCAGGAACAATCCAGATGTAACCATATCCCATAAGGCCAAGGGACCGAGCTTCCTCAAAAATGTAGACTGCTTCATCCTTGGAACAATAAAGCAGTATTACAGAAGAATGAATTTTCTTCAGTTGAGTTAGCGTTTTTGCATCAGCATACAATGTATCCAGAGTAATGATATTCTGTACCTCCCAGCCAACAAAACTATTTTCTACAGTGGTTTTTATGAAACTTATAAAGTCTCGAAATCCCGGAAATGTACTTGTTATTATAGAGAAGATGTGCCAGTCATATTCTTCCATGATGTTAAGCATGACAATTGCTTGTTGTTTAATGGAAGCTCCAAACTGGAAGAAAGTGGACATTTCATCCTGTAAATAATAAACAGAACTAGTTAAGTAGATAGCAACACTAGTAAAAAAATTGCAAAATACTACTTATGTATCTAAACACATACAATGTCTTCATTAGATATATATATATATATATATATATATATATATATATATATATATGGTTCTGTGGTACAGGTGTACACCGAATGTTCATCAGTGCTTGGCGGAAACAGGCTGCCACCATGTTAGAACATAAAACCAAGTAATGAAATGCTTATGCTTTGGTTTTTTTCAACAGAATGAAACCTCTGATTTCGTTGGGCATATAACCAAAAGACACAATAACAACCACCTCAGACTATAGCAGTACCAGGAATATGTGTCATGTAGGATGCTTGTCCATATTACCCCAGTCCCAGGGGTTTTTGGTACTTCAAGCCAAGGAGCAATTTTGCCATTTTTGCGGTATGTCGGTTCAGCAATTATTCCCCTTTTCTGCAAATAGTGTATACATGTAATTGAATTGAGTTACCTGTGCTCCCTGCATTACCTCAATATGTAAATAAATAAAAGACCTATTATGCTTACCTTCAGATAATTTCCATGGGCACTTGCAGGAGGGGGCAAGATTGAGAAACTGTCCTTCTGGATAGTCCCTGAAAGATCCTCCTTTTGGCAGAGCCAAGCGTTTAGCAGAACCGTTTGCATTTAGTGTCGTTGTTGTCCTCTTTTAACCTATACTGTCCCCTCTGATTGGAGGCACCTATGTATAATATCATATCCAGCACTCCACATCTCTTAGACTTAATGGAATGCGGGAAGCCAACAGAAGCTACACCAATCACAGGAGATACCCCAGGGTATTGATAGAAGATGAAGAGAGGATGTTGTCGTTCAGTAGTATCAACGTATCTCTAGGCAGTGCCTATAAACCTTCGCTTAATATGGAAACTATGGAGAATATTTAAGGGCTTACTGCTATAAACGTCTTAAAATCAATATAACAGATAATGGTTGGTTACACAATTTACAGAAATACTCTTTTATTGTATCATATATTATATTTACTATAGGCCTTATCCCACATAAAGCACAGACAAAGGCCATTGGAAAAGTATGATTGCAATGAATTTATATTTAATGTGCTTATGACTGTAGCAGTAAGCATTTTAAGGGCTGTCTAAACTAAACTACTACTATCTTTCTAAACTACTTTATATACACATTTTACATCAGCGGCTGGATTGTCATTGTCACATATTAATTGTAGTAAACGTTTCATAGATATTACCAATTATTAATTTATTAATGATGTAGGTTCTGCACTCCAGCATCGAAGAGGTTTTCCTCCCTGGCTTTCCTAAAGTAGCTTACCATTTGTAGTCCCTGTCTGAGCTCCCCAGCTCCAGACACGCTGTGTTTTTTTACATTATGTGGCCCAGTAGCCATCCAAAAATCTTTGTGGCAGCAGGCTTAGTAGAGGAGGCTTCCAAGATAGCTCCAGGACAGGTGACTTACCAGGAGATTTTCTGGCAGACCAGTCCCTGTGTTTATGTCGGTAAGCGATATATCAGGCTCATAGCAGATAGGAAGATCTGAGAGAGAGCATAGTTTCTTTATTTGTCTGTTTTTGTATTGGTTTACCAAAGTTCCACATTGTATGGGAAATCAAATGAAGGGGGAACATGACCTTTGCAAAAGAAAGCTGGATAATTTGTACCCTATACAAATTTTATATACATTTAAATGGCAAAAACCTATCAATGCCTGCATTTACACCACATGACAAGTGTTCCTAGTAAATATTATGATCAAGGCCAACATTTAGACATTTAAAGAATTATTTCTTGCAAGGGATGGGGAAGTCAATGGAATGAAGGCTGTTTCTGCCTCTGCATTTAATTATCAAACAGTGAAATTCAGTAGAGTGGGTTTTAATGTTTATTCCAACCTCCAGTCGTCAAGGCTATCCATGCTTTCTCTATATTGCCAAAATGCACATATTGCTCTGATATCAGCACAGATTGGTATTCAAGGACTGATATAGGACTGATATAGCTGCCTTTTCGTATGTAAATACTTAAATCCTGGACTGTTGGGGCCTTGGGGATAGCCTAATGCCTTAGGGCAAGGGTGTCCAACCTGCGGCCCTCCAGCTGCTGCGGAGGAGTATGGGAGATGTAGTCCTGCAGCCGCTGGAGGGCCGCAGGTTGGACACCCTTGCCTTAGGGGCTATTTGAAGTGTCTTGCGTAATTGATTCTTACATTTTATTTTTACTTCAAAAATATTTTTCCACCAGATTTTATCATGTGCATTTCCAAGTTATATTCTTGGCATTAATAAAAAATGTAATATGTTATTTGATGACCTATAACAAGTTATTAAAGTGTTTCCTGGTAATATAACAATAATGTCAAACCTAATATTTTGTTATTTCTTATGATGGTTACTGGAATAAGATCTGTGTTAATGTGAAAACCAAGAAATAAAACGGTTGATTTCAGTCTTAATTTCGGTGCATCCATGTGAGACTACATTTACCACAAACATCTGCATAAGCAGACATTATCCAAGTGTGTCTGGAAAATGTTTATCTAATGAGGTGATTCCTTTTCTTGACATCAGAAAGGAAATCACAAAGAATATCGAATGAGTCTCCTATTTACACATTTCCAACCGCCATGCAACGCTTCTCACCAAGGTAATTTTTTGCTTCAATAATTGTGTAAATATTAGCGGAGTATCATTTACAAAACGTCAAGTGTAGTCAAGTTGGCAGGTAAGACAGTTTAGGACCAAAACTTGTGATTTTGGAGTCAGGAAGGAATTTTACCTCGTTTTGAGGTACAATAAAAAAAAAACCCCTTTGATGTGGGTTCTTTTTCCTTCTTCTGGATCAAAAACAGAGTTGAACCTGATCGATATTTCAACCTAAATTACTATGTATATGGTCATATGAACAGGATATCACACTAACTCAAAATTCCAGCAATAAGTTATTGTGAAATTTGGAAATTATTCTCATTGGTATATTAATTTATTCACTATAATATAAATGTAAAATCAAGCAGCGTTTAAGAGACCAGTGATCGCATTAGTATGTATTACTTTTACATAATGATTAGTATTTAACTCGAATTTCAAAAGAGTTGTACAATTATAGTGCTTTCAGAACAGGAATAAAATCAAAAGTAACCGAGCTCTCGACATCTATTAGAATTTTTTATTACAGCTACATGCTTTAATATTAGGCATATCGTCCCTATTAGATTTTAGCAATTTATTCTTAACTGTCAGCTTTCATTACACACCAAAACCGAGTTATAAAAATGATGTACAAAATTTGTCTTAAACTGTGAAAATAAATATTGAGGTTTATTTATTAAGCTTATATGTCAGCAAATCCTATAGGGTTAATGTTAATGTTAAATAAAAGTTTAGAAATGAACAGTTTAAAAATGATAGGGCAGGGTAATAACGGAACGATAATTGTCATTTTGTCATTGTCACTAGAGATTTCACATGTGTCTGGTGACAATGACATCTCACAGGAGATTTCCTCCAAACCTCCAAAAGTTATCATCTTTTTATGTTAAAAAGGACATTGTTCTACATCCTTTTCCCAGGAATGAGAAATAACTTTGTTTGTACAAGAACTGTAAATCCCATTTTTATCATGTTTGCATGTTCCAGAAGAAGGTGGCACCCAAGGGCCTGCGATTTTCAATTTTGCGAGTAACCTTTTAGTAAGGAGAGCCACTTTTTTCTCCTACCCAGCTCTCACTCCTTGCTGATTGAGGTGAGGGGTCTAAATAATATTTAGTAAATTTGTGAGCTGGACTTTTTGTGAATAGACTCCATTTATCCCCCCCAATGGCATTATTATTTTTGGATTTTTCATATCTTTGGATATTTTTTATACCTTTATAGGTAGAAGTCTTCTCCAGCCTAGATAGTTGAAGCTTTCTATCCTATTCCTGCAACCGGGAAATGGCAAGGTAAAATTCTCAGGTATGATTTTTTGCTTGTACCTTTTTTCAACTAGTCCTTTAAGTATGATAAATAAATTAATTATAGCACCGCAAAAAGTTTTCCTCTTTACAGTAAGCTTAATAATAAACAATTTTCCTTAAGTCTTTGTTGTTTTATTGTCCAAATCAAGTCAACATTATTTACTGGCTGGAAAAGCAGAATAGTGAAACATCAATCTTAAAGCAATTTCAGTGCTGAGCTTAGCCCCTGTCTATTTTATATTGTCTCTAAGAAGGATAATGGCACTAAACCTTATTACAGACTATGTACTTAGAAAATATCTTTTTTTTTCTTGGAATTTTTTTAATTGCAGTGACTTTGTACGATTTGCTTTATTGTCACTAGTACCAGAAAGAAATTGCTCTTACCGACAAAACCACTGGAAAAAACAGTTTAGGTTGATTGCGTTAATTAATACAGTATCATTGGCTGGTATTTAAAAGCAAAGCTAACATGTGGAAACCTAAGGGAAATGTGGTTTCTTCTGCATACGGATACTGTTTATTTGCATGATTATTTTTTGTTATGTCCTCTGGATTGAAGGTGACCCTTAACATATTCACTGACAATCCCTAGAAATGCATGCAACATCACATTCTGCATTCATTTCCATTTTGTTCTTGAAGGCAGAAGGGTTAAGAGTAGCACAGTTGGAAAATGGTTAACCAAAGTATAGGTAAGCTCAAAGGATAAAAGGTTGTAAGACTCGGCGAGGAAAGGAAAAGAAAAACACAAATGTAGTGTTTTAATATTTTTTCTTGGAGGAATTGGGAGAACCAAAGAGTAGTATTTTGCATTGCCACCTTCCTACTAAATACCTCCTACAAAAAACACATTTTGCTTTTTCTGTATCCATGGGTTTTGTAGTTAATAGGGGTACAGTCAAAGGAAGGTCTTGGTGCTAGAAGGGCTCCTCAGTGGTCAGTACTGAGACCCATCATTTCAATTTGTTCATCAGTGATATTACAAGGTCTTAAAGGTAAGGTTTTTTGCAAATGACACAAAGGTCACAATTTGTTTTAAAAGAGTAGAACTGATAGATCATGATGCCATCTTCTAAAACTAGAGAGCCAGGAGATTAGATGTCATGTGAGCATGTTCTACTTTACTGAGGGTGTAGTGGATTTTAAGAACAGCCTCCCAGTAGAATTGGTAGAGTTTAATAGTGGGGCAATTAAGCATGCATGGAAGAGGCATATCTAAGTCAAGATCAAGGGTTGATTAAGGTTTGAGTCTTTACAGTGGACAGGATGAGCTGAATGGTTCTGCTGTCATATGTTTATTGGGTTATTTCTTCCCAATTAAAATACTTACATTTCACTGTCCCTTTTACTTTTGAATCCAGCCTCTAGATTTTGTGCTCATTTGAGCAGGTTCTTCCTCACTTCATGTCCTGTTTTCCCTACAGTGCTTAGGATTATGATGAGGCGATATAAATAATGATGATAATAATAATAATGTTGCTTTGTCTGTGGGGTGGATCCCACTGAGTAGCCTTCTACAGAAAATATAAAAATACTGTGCTGTCCAGCTTATGAGCCACATGGCAGTTTGATGTTTCCAATGGGGCCCTACATGTAAGACATCTAGCTAAGACCCTGAATGCTGGACCCAGGTTGTGCTGTAGTGCAATCAACATGATCCATGTGGGCACCTTTTTCGGAGCCTATGTCACGTGTCTTAAACTGTAAGAACCTGGAGTGCCTTGTACCATTACCTGAACTCTGTCACACCTCTTTATATAGGTGATATATAGGAGGTATATAGTTATCAATTTCTGATGTGAGAACGCCCAAATTGCAAGATATGGGACTCACTTGGCATCTATCAAAGTGTCATAGTTTCCAAAGTAATAGTGATGATTAAAAAAAGGATCTACAATCACATATACCCACTGACTCCAGGAACCAAACTCTTCTCATTTCCAAAATATTCACCACATCTGTCCAAATGAATTCTAACCTACTGTCGACCCCCCTGCAGAATACATAAATAAAGAGATAACAAACCACTTCCTATCAACATAAAATTAGATTTCCATTCCATCATATGCAAAGATTGTAATATTTGTTCAGCTTTAAAATAAGAAACATAAAAACCAAGGCAAGGCTTCAAAACTAAGGCTTCAACTGTAAGCAGTAAATCCATTCACCCAAAGGTTAAGAGGTTTCAAGTGTGAGAGAAAGATATTGAGTTTTCATTACGTCTTGTAATATTACATTTACATTAAAGCTCCAATAACGCTCCAATATCAAAGAGCCACATTGTTATTTTCTTGTTTTTGTCACGCTCAGTGTACCAGAGGAGACAATATTGCAGAGAGACATTGTGAACCCAAAAAGACAGAGCCTGTTTGTCCTTGAAGAGTTCTTCACCCTCTCACCTTTCAGGCTTGGGATGAGCTTTTTGGGTTTGAGTGGCTGTGGCACTTTGTGGTGATCTTTCAAAGACTGGGGACCAACTCCTAGGGAAAATGAGCAGGATAACCAGAGGCAAGCCGTAGTTCAGGGAACCAGAGTTCAGGATAGTTGTCAGAGACGATGTCAGTAGTCGATGTCAAGATGGGGTTAAACACAGGATCAATATGATAAAAATGTACTGGGAAAGGATACACAATGACTAGCAGAGGTATGACCATCTGAGGGCATAGTGTGCCGCTCTCTGGGGTTTAAATAGGATTCTTATGAGGATATGGCGCTGAGTGATGTTACTACATAACGTGCAAGTCTCTTTGGTGTGACACGGGTGCGTGCAAGGCCGCAACTGGCCACTGTAACAAGAGGGAGCCTGGACATTGGGTGGAAAGGAGAGGGATCCATCGGAGAATCCAGCTGCAGGATTCTCTCTCCGGCAGTGAGGATAGCCCCAACGGCGGAGTAAAGGATGAGCGTCCACAGCACTAGAGGAAGGTCTGCCTCGCTGATGGGCCAGCAGGTATGTGACAGTTTTGAGAGAAAGCTTGTGTCCACCTGAAAGCTCTGTTCTGGAGAACAGGACAACCCTTTAACAAGTCATGGACCCTGGAAGATGATCCCAGTAGGGCTTCTTTATCCCAAGGACACACTGTGGCTATATGACAGAGAAAGCCTTGAGTAGAAGTCTACATCATCAAAGTTCAGGGTCTCACTGTTGAACTTAGCTGAAATAAATCTAGTTTGCTTAGTCAGCTTTGCCATGTCCTATCAGATGCTGAGCACATCATGAATGGTTATATTTGATTTTTTATGCTGGCCACTATTTCCATTTATTCTTGGTATTCCCTCTCTATATTTAATGCATAACCCTGCAGTGGAGCACTCCACAGGGTCAATCACTGCCTTTTCCAAGTACTGTATAAAGTACTGCTTGTCAAGCTTTCCTGTTCTGACAGCACATTTGTGAACTTCATTCCGTTATCCCTTTAATACTAAGAATTTCTTGGTGCTTTTAGCAAGTATGTTACTGACACACTCCAACCTCTGCAATTTGACCATGTCCCATCTGCCCTTCTACTTCTCCTACACAGGATAGTATATTATGTTAAAAAAGAAAAAAAAGGAAGTCTGAAACCATTCATAAATTATTTTGAGCTCTCATATTCATGGAGCATCTGCAAATACCTGAGATGGTAAAAAAAGGAAAAATGCATTTAGTAGCAGTTATCGACATTTTGTGGACACAGCAATGCCTTATGATATTTATAATGTACTAGTGATATGCTAACATTTTTTATTGTGTTTTTAGAGATAACCTTCCTGGATGACATTCTCATGTTTTCTTGTTACATTTCTGAACACTGTTCGTACATGAGGCAATTTGTTTGCTAAACTCGCTTAACTAATACTATTAAACCCATGGGCTTCATCCTATCTTGCAAATCAATGCTAATGTATTCTAAAAAGGTTACCAGTATTAACTTTTAGATCCCCAACTATTTATGACATACAAAGTTGTCAGAGTAGTCCTCAACTGCCAATATGTATCGCAAACTTAATGGAACCCCCTACAGCAAATAAATAATTAGTTTAACCCCTTAAGGACAATGGGCGGTCCCTAAACCCATTGAAAACAATGTATTTTGAGCCTGTACATGTACGGGCTTTGTCATTAAGGGGTTAAAATCTGTTTACAAGCTTTCCTTCAAGGTCAAACAATAATGCAACATAGTTTTAGTAGTTTTATGGCTGTTGTTGCTAGTTTCTACCCAACCAGTATTCTGGCTAACAAGGTTTGGGTGCTACAGCACCTTGGCCACCAAATCAGGGACATATCACCCAATAGGGCAACTAGGCACTCAGTTGCTCAGCTGCTCAATGGGCCAGCTGCAATGGTGATATTTTTTATTGCCCTAAATGTCCCATTTATACGCTACAGTGCATAGCAATGGGGAATGGCACCATATATCACTGCTGGAGTATGGGTAATGACATTGGATCAGGCCTAGCATTGCTGGTCCTACATGCTTGCAGGGATTACGTTTGAAGCAAAGCCAGTTCTCGTGTTGTGCTGTTCCGTTGTAATTTTTCCTTGTTAGTGCTGTCAGTAAAACAGCATATTTTCAAGATGTTGCAGAGCCTCCTTGATGAATATAAGTGATCTGATGATCTCCTCTCACTGTAATGACTAGCAGGCAGTGTCAGAACAAAAAGCAGTTCATACACATACATAAAATATTAATGTTATATTAATGTTTCTTCCCTTTTCATTCCATTCGTCTTCTTTGTAGTATTTCAATATTGACCATGCATATCGACAAGCATATTGTGAAAACTATTTTATCTTACCTAACCTAGTTCTTGGATTTGTGTCGAAGAACGTGAAGCAGTGAAACAGGCATTGGGCTGCCTCATATATCTGCCATTACTCTTCCCAGCTGCTCTTTCTTCTGTTAAAGATAATATTTTGTTTGTTGTGATTTTTTGCTACATAGATAGTTGAGCTCCAATATCAGTTTTACTAATATACTGTACGCGTTGGATCTCCCGCCTGTGTCTTTTTTTACTTAAAATACAGTTAATTATAACATTTTGCCACTAGATGGAGTTAGGATTTCAATTTTAAAAGAGTTAACACTGTTCTGATACTTTGTTGATTATATAGTGTTCATGTCTTGATAGGGGGCTACAATATCTATTTGTTATCCTTCCATCATTATAATTTTTATCTTTTATTTATATAATGCTAACAATTTATGCAGCGCTTAACCCATGTTTAGTATTATTTACACTGTGACGTTGTTAACTGTTAAACTGTTGTTATTAACATTTGCAGCACACACAATGTTCCAGTTTATTGTACACATTTTGTACGATACACATGTGGCTCACACTGTTGAATTAGAGTCAAAGAAGTTATCACTTTATAGTGTCTGTAATTTCTGTATTACTATTATTTATTGCATTTAATCAAAGTGACATTTTACAGAATTTTTTGAATTTCTTTTCTTCTTTCGTTTAATAAAGACTACATTTTCAGATTTCTATTTTATCTTTTCATTATAATTAGGATCACAAATCACCAGGAATTTTCAGAAAGTGCCGTGTACTTTAGGATTTGGAAGCTGCTTTCTTTCTGCAGCAGGCGCTATCTTGTAGGAAGTTATCTAGTCACAATGGTTCCTCTACTGAAGTATGTGATTTTGACTAACACCAAGGAGCATTCAAAACGACTTAAAGACATACCAAAGAGATTTGGGGGTGGGGGGGCAGTGGTCCCAATTTACCAATACAATCAAATTAACGCAAATAGCATCCTCTTCACATAGGGACATTTATATTTTTTTGTCAGAATAATGTATATTTAATTGATGTAAAATATGAAATGATGATACATAAAAAGATTGTGGTTACAATCGGTATCAAACTTGATACAAAAGAAAAATGTTAAATTAAATTATAATCCATAAAATGAAATTGTGATTTTCCTGCTCACAAAAGGCTGCCTTAGCCAATCCCTTGGAAAATCTGCCAAAGGGCTCTAAACTACCCGGGCAAGAATTTGGATGCCTACTTCATGCCGGCATGCACACCGAATCTGTAGTACTCTACAACAAATCTTACTAGGCTGACTTTTCTCTGCATCCTGAGGTGGTGGGCCAATCCCTATCATAAATAATAAAAGAAGCCCTGGGCACACATACCAATATGCCTAATTGCATTATAGTATTTCCAGTTAATAATCTTATGTAAGGTTTACGACGAAATTCATTTCTAACTGGTAAACACCACCATTATTTTGGTCTTAGGGTTGAGGGAAGGAGTAATTAAGCTGTTCCACTGGATTGTTAGACTCATAAAAAATATATACCCTATTTGCCCCAATATGGGCCATACAATTCCACAATAATGCCCTAGCGGGGACAAGGGTAAATTACAACTAAAACAAACCAATCCCGTTCCCAGACCTCTGATGAAGCTCTGAGGAGCGAAACATGTCAGGGGGGCTATTCATCTGAGTTTTTAATAAGCCTGTGTCACTGGTCATAATTCAATTATTTCTGTTGTTAGGACTGCAGCCGTCAACAGTATATATGATCTGATATTATTAGTGTTACACAGCTGTGGGCATATGCCCTTATGTTACAGTGACGTATACCTTTCATGGTAGGACTGGTGACACTGGTGTTTTTAAAATTCTTTTTTTGGTTATACCTTTTAACAAATATATTAATAAAAGTTATGTTTTAGGGTGGGGTTATAATAAGAATATGGGCCATACCCCCCCACCTTAAGCCTTTAAAGTGGGGGTGCGGCCTATAATCGCAATTCGTATCGCAGGCAGCAGGGTTAGGATACAGATCCTCTGCAGCGCTGCGGGGGACCTCTCTGATACACTGAGACAGCCTCCCCTGCCAGCACTTTACACGGGGGGAGGGCCGGCACGGGAGATTGTCTAAGCGCATCGCGCAGACGTTCACCGGCTGCGGCAATGCGTGTAAACAACCTCCGCTGCGAGATTGTTAAAGCACATCGTGCAGACGTGCCGACAGCCGAGGTTTTTTACACTCGCATCGCCGCAGCTGCTGAACGTCTGTGCAATGCTCTTTAACAATCTCCTTTGCCGGCACTTTCCATGGCGGAAGTGCCGGCACCGGAAGTTGTCTATGCGTATTGCGCAGATGTCCCCCGCCTGTGTTGATAAATTTAGGGGGGGGGCATATCTAGGGGGGCAGAGTGGCAGCATATCTCGGGAGGGGCAGAGTGGTAGCATATCTATTCCACTAAGTTGTTTTTTCTAAGAATCTAAATTTTTCTTTAAAAAAGCACCTAACTTTTAGGGTGCGGCCTATAATCGAGCCAATACGGTATATCTATCTATCTATATATATACTGTACATAAATATATATATAACATTTTCTGAGAGACATTATATAGCTACAATACTTCTAGTAACCACAAAAAGCTATCTTTTATTGGTGTAAAACCAGCTCCCTGGAGCACTTTATACTGACATTTTGGTAACAGAGCATAAAAAATCTAAATACAACGGTGTTCCATTGCTTGATATTTAATTCTACTTTATATTAACAGGAATGAATGTAGCAAATGTGTGGTTGCTACTTATAAATGGTATTGAAGTACTAATGCTGGTTCTTGGATTGTGAGAATGAAAATTGACGCTAAAATATAAATTACTCTTCTAAAGCGTGCTGTAACTGTCATAAACGATTATGTAAAAGATTCATAATGTGAAGAAGTAGAGTTTTGCATGTGTTTTAAGGTCAATCTTTTCTTGCTTACTCGTTGTTATTTCTGGATCAGTGAGTTCTACATACATACTAACACACATATATTTTATTTATTTGAAATGGTTTTTTAGGGTTTTTTCATTCAAGAGTTTCAATTCATAAAGTAATATTAATAACCAAAAAGTGGTGCATTTAATGATCCCTGAGATAAAAATAGAAAAATTACAAATGACTCACAGAGCCTCACAAGTGCTGCACTGTAAATACACCATTTTTGTGCGTCTCCAAATTAAGTTGCCACAATGTCCCAAATGCAACCTCCTGGAAACTTCCATTGCCTGGGTTGCCACATAAGTTAAAGGCCATGCATTCCCCTGAAGAAAAATTGGTTGTGTTGGGTTATTCTTTTTCAAATTCAGCTTTTAGTGAATAGAGCCTACACTATTATAATACAGATTTAAAGTGGCAATGTAAATGGCACCTGACAATTTTGTACAGAAGAGGAAAACAAATCTGTCACGATCTCATACAAAAATGATAATCACTTGATAGACAATTTTATTTAATTACAATATGGATCCATGAATGTCCTTTATTGAAGAATTCCACCTTAGGACACCCTGAGCCGATACTGAGATCGCACATACCTCTGTTGTATAAATGGGCTAGTTTCGAGGGAGATCTCCCCAACCAGGTCATTGTGAGCTGCAGTGTGCCAGGTGGCCCATTACCTGATGGGGTATCCCAAGTAAAGCAGCCCAGTGGCTGCCACCCCAGGATCTAAATAACAATATGCCATTGTTTTCCAAGGAGATATCTCTGGAAAATAAATTTAGCATAGATGTCAACCCTGTTCAGGATATAGACATTTTCTGCATGTTTTCTATTATATTTCAGTGTTGTACATGGTCACCATACACACACACACACACAAGTATTATATCTCTTTTCATATCTAGAACAAAACATGCAGACTATTTTTGATGAGAAGTACCATGAGTACTATGTGTGCTTCTAACATCAAGTTCAACATAAATATACAAATATGTATGAAACCAGAACCACAGGCTACCAGATCAAACAACTGCAGTCACAGGAAAAATACAAATTGAGTATTATGTACGAGAATTAAAAACAGTTGGTGTCTGGAATGTTCCAAAGAGGGAAAAAGCATCTGGGCTGTTGAATTAAAGATGATCATGATGATGATCATCTTGTGGACTTTGCCACACTGATTTGTATGTTTTAATTGCAATTCCACATAAAGCCACCAGGGTGTCTAGAATAACTGGGACTACTTGTGTCTTTCTGTGTTTCTTTTGTAACTTTTTAATGCTTCTCCAATCAGTAAATATGCTCTGGGCAAGAGTGGATAGTGTTCATTAACAATATCTGTTATTAGGCAAGTTGGGTGAGTGTTGTCAGTTCTCCACTATGGGAGCGCAATAATGAAATAATTTAGCATGATATTATATTTAGATAATGTATATTTTATTACTTATTGTAATTAACATGTTTACATATGTGAAGAAAAAAAAATGTTTACTTTTAATTTTAAGCATAACATAGTTGATAGATGTGCTTTTTCTGGCATAAATTAGACCCTTTTTTTCCCATGTTCTTATATATTTATTAAGAATTATTAATAAAGACATCACTTTCTCACAACATCTTGACAGCTTTTCTTTGGCAAGCAACTATATAGACTTGAACAAGTCATTGCCTTAATTTAATTTTCTGCGTATGTATGGTTTAGTTTATGATATCTTAATTGTTAAAACAAATACAAGTAATCAACAGCACATATCAGAACTGCAGTCTCCACAGGAGCAGATATCTGCTTTGTGCTTCAGTCTTGAGTTCTGGACTTGTTAAGCTTACATAATATGTATAAAATCTAAGAAATATTTGAGGTAATCATAATGACCACACTCAATCATACCCAGGGGAGGGCTGGCAGCCTAAAACCTGGGGGGCAAGTCTAGTCAAGTGGCCCGTTGCGCCACCGAATCAGCACACGATCCATGCCCATCTTTTCCTGGTTTTCTAACGCTTATTGATGTAATGTGATGGGACTGGGAGTAAAAAAAATTATGTTTAATACATTAAAAAACAGCTACTTTTTGTAACAAAATAAAATGTAAATATGGAAAAATTGGACCCTAGGCATTTCCTTGGGCCCCTGCCTGTAATCATCCCCAGCCACACCTCTGTTTTACTTACTCCCTGTAGTTCAGGTTTAAATCAAATAAAAAAACACATGTAAACAAACAGCACTGAATAAGAAATACAAACCTAGTATTTGCAGTTATATATAAATAATGTATGGAAACATAGCATAGCAGATATGCTAATTCGGCCCTGGCGTGGCCGAATCGGCCACTTAAATGGGCGGCCCGCCCTGACACCAGTACAAGCTCTGCCACACCGACACCCAAACACACACACAAGGACAGGCTCTGCCACATCGACACCCAAACACACACACCAGTACAGGCTCTGCCACACCGACACCCAAACATACACACCAGGACAGGCTCTGCCACACCGACACCCAAACACACACCAGGACAGGCCCTGCCACACAGACAGCCAAACACACAGACACCAGGACAGGCTCTGCCACATCAACACCCAAACACACACCAGGACAGGCTCTGCCACACCGACACCCAAACACACACACACACACACACACACACACCAGTACAGGCTCTGCCACACCGACACCCAAACATACACACCAGGACAGGCTCTGCCACACCGACACCCAAACACACACCAGGACAGGCCCTGCCACACAGAAAGACAAACACACACCAGAAAAGGCCCTGCCACACAGACAGCCAAACACACAGACACTAGGACAGGCTCTGCCACTTCAACACCCAAACACACACCAGGACAGGCTCTGCCACACCGACACCCAAACACACACACACACACACACCAGGACAGGCTCTGCCGCACAGACACCCAAACAGACACACCAGGACAGGCTCTGCCACACCGACACCCAAACACACACACCAGGACAGGCCCTGCCACACAGAAAGACAAACACACACACACACCAGAAAAGGCCCTGCCACACAGACAGCCAAACACACAGACACCAGGACAGGCTCTGCCACATCAATACCCAAACACACACACCAGGACAGGCTCTGCAACACCAATATCCAAACACACATACAAACCAGGACAGGCTCTACCACACCTACAACCAAACACACACACACCAGGACAGGCTCTGCAACACTGACACCCACATCCAAAATGCTTTCCACGCTGGTTTGCTGTTTGTTTGTTTTCCCCCCTTGTGTATTGATGCCCCAGCCAGCCCCCCTTTGGTTTTAATGTATTTCCCCCCACACCCTTGTGTATTGCCCCATGTGGATTTGTGCCCCCAGCCAGCCCCCTTTGTACATTTTGCCCCTTGTGTATTGCCCCATGTGGATTTGTGCCCCCAGCCAGCCCCCTTTGTACATTATGCCCCAACACCCTTGTGTACTTATACCCCCTAGCCACCCCCATTTTGCATTTAATTGTTGTCCCAATCCAGCCCCCCCTTGAATATGGCTCCCCTTCTGCCTATTACCCCAACAATTATTTTTTACTTTTTTTAATACTTATGTTTTTGCTGCCATCCTTCACTGCTGCTGCCCTCCAACGTGCTCTTCTAGCTGTCACGAGGAGCTGTTCCATGTGACTCCGCCCCCTTGAGCGGCCCATCACATTGACGATGTGACCAAGGGGGCGGAGTCACACGGAACAGGACACTGGGCGGCACTGTGCAGGCACGCTGGCCGCTTAATGATTTTAAAGTGGCCAGCGTGTTTTACTGCCGCGTTAAGACGGCCCTGGCGTGGCTGAATCGGCCACTTAAATGGGCGGCCGTGCGGCCGTTTAATGTACATTCAAGGCGGCCTGGGGGGCAATTGCCCCCCTGCCCCCCGGCCCAGCCCGCCCCTGATCATACCTAAATTTCAAATGCATATCACGCACCTATACCACACCTGTTTATATTCAAACACACACCACTTTCACTATGTCCAAGAATACTCAGGGGTCTTCCAAATAAAAGTTGGAAAAAAAAGAATGAATTCATCTTCACCAAACTGAAAAATGGCAGCTGGTTTTGAGGGAGCATTTACACCAGCTGCCCCCAGTGTTTGGATGATGCATTGCATCCGCTATACAATGGTGTTCAAAAACCTCTGTTTTGTTTGCCTTTTTACTCTTTATGCTGGTGGACTCCCCTGCTTGTTGCAAAGTTAATTTTGGACCTCACATTTTGCTCACATTGTCTTATTTTGTTTCAATTTATATACAGTAGAGTTTCCTGCAGACAAGTGCATGCACGTTGAGATTTGCAGGTGCATATGCAAGTTGGACCTTTGTCTAATTTGTGAGACTTTGTTGCTGCAAAGTTGCATTTTCTGTCAACTTGCAAGTTCTCACAGTTTAATGAATAGCAGTATCTGTATACATACACTTATATGTATACATTTGTATATTTGTTATTTATGTGTTAACTTGCCCCAATTAAATTGTACAGTGCTATGTAATTTGTTGGTGCTTCATAAATAAAAGGCAATAATTATAGTCTCTCTTAGGAAACATTCATGTAATCTTTTTACAGTTTTCATTACTAGGAAAAGTTCTGCAATATTACTTGACTCATATAGAACAAATCTCTGAGAGTAGAATCCAAGATAATTTGCTGTAACTGCTATTGCTTTTTATTGCATGGGGATTTCTGGCCTGTAGTGTACGATGGTGTACATTTAAACACCGTGACAAGAGCAGCTTGAAATAACATCATTGATATGTAAATTGTTTTTTTCCTCTTTTTTTAATTCATTGCCAGTAACGTTTTGCAATAAAATAGTTAAAGGCTGCTCTGTGCATGCAAAAAAAGAAGACAAAAATGGAAGACAACCCACAATGATGATGAATGACCACATCAATATTAAAGGGATCTTTAAATATTAACTACATCATTAATGAGCTAGTGAATTTGGGGCTGAGGTTGAAATACATGTTATATATTTAAATGTGTTAATGGTTTTACTGAGAACTCAATAAAACGTACATTATCCAGTGTTCAAACCAATATTGTAGTAAACAATAATTGATTAATTCACTTTTAACTATGAAAACAAAAGTGATGGATTTATATTGCATATGCGGTAACAATTTTTGATACATTCCTTTACATACGTTGGCATAACAGGTCCCTCTTGTTATTATTATTATTATTTATAATTTATTGTTTACATAGCACCAAAAAGTTACACTGCACTTAATACAATAAATATATTCAAGGGGTATGGCAATAGGAGAATTGACAGACTAAGACAAACTGATACATTAGTTGTTAGTATAAGAACAAGTATGTGTGAGTTAGTTCAAGTTTGTATGCGCGTGTATGTTAGTGTGAGTGTGTACGTCCACGTGAGAGTGTGTGTGTAAATATGTGTGCCAGCGTGTTCCTGTTGTAGATCTGTGCAAGGGTCATCTAAAGTTGCGTGACCCCACACATTAGTGTAAGTGCATGGTGCAGGTGACCCATTTCCCCCAAACACTTCTATTCAGGGTGGCCTGTTAAGCCATATGTGAAGGGATGTGTTTGGGGAGGAGGCATTTAGGACCCCCCCCGAAGTCTCTTAGGAAGCCCTGGCATTTTTGTTATGCCCCTGTTTCTATATTGAGAAGTGTACAGGACACATTTTTATCCTGTGGGATGTTGGACCACTGTTTACAGGTTTGCTCTATATTCTGGTGACATCCTTATAAAAAGCATGTTTAACTTAGAGAAAACAATATATATTTCAGCATAGGTGAAGCTGTTTATAGGTTTAAGGTAAACCCTGCATTACATGGCATGTCCACAAAAAGTAATCAGCCCAGCATTCAAATTACTATATATATATATATATATATATATATATATATATATATATATATATATATATGGATTTGTATTTTTAATAACTATTTTTTCATTTATTGGGAGAAGGGGCTATATATGCGGCCACGATTGGTCCTGCACGTACAACTTGTATATTACTACTATCAACTGTCTTTTATACTCAAGTGAAAGTGAACGCCAGAAGAATCAACTTGACTGTACTACAGCTCTAAAACATCAGTGACTCAGGGATTTATTAATCTCCAAATTCTTGCGAGTTGTAAATCAGAACTGCAACAAGTATTCAAATTTGCAAATTTCTACTCAGTTTAATATTCTCACCTTTTACAAAGTTATCAAAGTTTATTTTCTCCATAGAAAACCACCAAACCACCAGATATGCATTTAAAATACCACTTACATTCAACAATGGCTGCCTTCAATGATTATGATACAGTCGTGGCCAAAAGTTTTGAGAATGACACAAATACTAATTTTCACAAAGTCTGCTGCCTCAGTTTAGATGATGGCAATTTGCATATACTCCAGAATGTTACAAAGACCGATCAGATGAATTGCAATCAATTGCAAAGTCCATTTTTGCCATGAAAATGAACTGAATCCTAAAAACACATTTCCACTGAATTTCAGCCCTCCCCCAAAAGGACCAGTTGACATGTCAGTGATTCTCTCGTTAACACAGGGGAGAGTGTTGACGTGGACAAGGCTGGAGATCACTCTGTTATGCTGATTGAGTTAGAATAACAGACTGGAAGCTTTAATGGAGGGTGGTGCTTGACATCATTGTTCTTCCTCTGTTAACCAGGGTAACATGCAAGGAAACACGTGCTGTCATCATTGCTTTGCACAAAAGGGGCTTCACGGGCATGGATATTGCTGCTAGTAAGATTGCACCTAAATCAACCATTTATCGGATCGTCAAGAACTTCAAGGAGAGAGATTCACTTGTTGTGAAGAATGTGTCAGGGCGCTCAAGAAGGTCCAGAAAGCACCAGGTCTCCTAAAGTTGATTCAGCTGCGGGATCGGGGCGCCACCAGTGCAGAGCTTGCTGAGGAATGGCAGCAGGCAGGTGTGAGGGCATCTGCATGCACTGTGAGGTAAAGACTTTTGTAGAATGGCCTGGTGTCAAGAAGGGCAGCAAAGAAGCCACTTCTCTCCAGGAAAAACATCAGAGACAGACTGATATTCTGCAAAGGGCACAGGGATTGGACTGCTGAGGACTGGGGCAAAGTCATTTTCTCTGATGAATCCCCTTTCCGATTGGGCATCTGGAAAAAAAGCTTACCTGGAGAAGACAAGGTGTGCGCTACCATCAGTCCTGTGTCATGCCACCAGTAATCATCCTGAGACCATTCATGTGTGTGGTTGCTTTTCTGCCAGGGGAGTGGGCTCACTCAAAATTTTGCCTAAGAACACAGCCATGAATAAAGAATGGTACCAACACATCCTTAAAGAGCAACTTCTCCCAACCATCCAGGAACAGTTTGGTGACGGACAATGCCTTTTCCAGCATGATGGAGCACCTTGCCATAAAAACTTTGGGTCCATGGCCAGGAAACTTCCCAGACCTTAATCGCTTTGAGAACGTGTGATCAATCCTCAAGAGGTAGGTGGACAAACAAAAACCCACAAATTCTGACAAACTCCAAGCATTGATTATGCAAGATTGGGCTGCCATCAGTCACAATGTGGCCCAGAAGTTAATTGACAGCATGCCAGGGCTGATTGCAGAGGTCTTGAAAAAGAGGGGTCATGCAAAACACTGCAAATATTGACTCTTTGCATAAACTTAATGTAACTGTCAATAAAACCCTTTGATATTTATAGTAACATCTGACAAAAATATCTAAGAGCAATGAAACAGCAAACTTTGGGAAGACCAATACTTGTGTCATTCTCAAAGCTTTTGGCCACAAAAGTACATAGGGCATTATACTGTCTGCAGGAATATATTTGACCAATACTTGCAAATGTTACGTGTGCATTTTAATTCTGATTTATTTTTGTTATCTTGGTAACATTTATTTTACTACCATTCTGTTCAAAAAGATTAACCCATTAATTCAGTGATGATTTGGTATATTACAATTGCAATTTTTGACATGTTTTGGTCTGCACATAAATTCATTAATCTTCAGTAGTCTAATCAGTAATTTTAGAAATTAGAAACACAGAAACATAAAATCTTATGGCAGATACAACATTTTAGTCTACCTATCTTGGCCAATAAATTAATTAAATTAAGATTACATTTGATTGCATCAAGATTAGTTAGTTGATGCAAGTAGCATCCGAATATTATTTTAGTCGTGGGTTTGTATAGTTTTTTGTGCCAAAAAGCATTCTATGTAACATCAGGCTAATTAACATTAAAACAGATTTAATTGGATCTCATTCAATGGACTTGGCTCTTAGTGAAAACAAGTTTCAAGATTTAGTGAAGTGGAAATCTGGTGCTGACATAAGGGATTGAAGAAGTGTTGGTATCTCTTATTAGAAAGGAGGGTTCTAGAATAATTGACCCCTTGAGAATACCGCAATTGTTGGCCAATGTATGCCTATGCATTCATACAAAGGTAGAGGATTAAAAAAATCCAGTTTCAATAAGTACAATACCAGTGGCGTTACTACAAGGGTCGTAGCTGCAACGGGGCCTGTGCCTCTAGGGGGCCTGTTGCAACACCTGCGACCCCTTCTTCCTGTCTCCTCGTACCAGTGCAAAATTTTTAAAAAGGCCCTTCCGTCCTCGACTGCACTGATCCAGGTCAGAAGGGCCCTTTCTAAACTATTTTGAACCAGCACGGAGAGACAGGACTGTATTGGGGGTCACGTGATGTCACATGACCCCGAGGTAGGATGTATATATACTGTATGTGTTTGTATATATAAATATGGGTGTGTACATGGGTGTGTGTGTGTGAGCATGTATGTGTACTTGTGTGTGTGTGAGCACGGATGTGTAGGTGTATGTGAGAATGTATATGTAAGTGGGGTGAGGTGTGTGTTAGTGTGTATGAGTGTGTGTAATTTGTCTAAAATGTGTTTACATTTGTTGTATGTTGGAAGGGGACAAAAGGCAAAAAAAGGCACAGACAAGTTGTTTGGGGGCAATGATGGCACAAACTAGCTGTTGAAGTTGGGGGGGCCCGGGGCAATTTTCACACAAGGGCCCCGTGGTTTCTAGTTAAGCCCCTGTACAATACTTTAGCAAGCAAAAAAAGAGAAAATTAAGGCAAAATTAGTTTGCACATTAACCTTTTCACCTTACATTCCACTTTCAATAAATTTTATTTAATACTTGATGATATTGCCTATGACTTCACCGATGACACCAAACACAATATCTCAAATGAAATCATCCATAACAATGCAGCTGACATCCCTTAATGACATTATTCAGTTATTAATATGTTTGTGTGCTCTTGTTTTCATTAAGGTAACCTGAACTGATCGATGATTTTAAACTGCCAGCTTAAATGAATTGTATTTTTAGTAATCAAGGTTGAGCAAAGATGTCGTGATAATGCTAAAACCGTCTGCATCCTTAAGTGTAAAATAATCTTTGTTCGTAAAGGAATGAGGTGTAATTAAACTGAACAATAACTTTGAACTCCTTGGGTAAATAGCCTTTCATAATCAGTCATTTTTATTATTCCTATTGTAATTACATTTATATGATTTGTATAAGGAGGCTGAACCTTCTCTACCCACCCTTAAACTTTTTCTTTTGTATAATCTATTAGTCATATAATATGAGTAATGCAAACTCAGAATAAGTGCTCATTTGCTGACTTGACAAGTCATACATACTCTTTGCTGAATATGTTTAAAATATTTAAAGGAATTCTGTATGACATTGCTGTCTAGCACTGTTTTCAACTCAAGTGCTGGTCAAAAAAGTAGGTCACTCTCCAGAGATTGTGATGCTGGTGATAAGGAGCTGCCTGGGTGGTGACAGTAGTTCTGGGTTTGGCATTAGAGAGTCAAAGGCAGACATTATATTTTTGGACCCATGCTCTCAGATTTATTGGTTGACTTTTTATGATAATTGGAAGGCATATCTAAATATCTGTTCATTGCTGTAAGAAGGATGACGATGAGGTGACTTCAGTGGGAGGCAGGTGAACCAAATATGAAGTGGTCCAGTAACTATTATAGATGGACACAACCGTCCAGTCAAAAAGCTAAATTGAGGTTGAGCAATTTAATATACATATACGTCTCAAGCAGTGGTGGAACCAACCAATGGTAAAGCTTTACCAATATTGTTGAATAGTTATACCATAATGCATATATATTGATCAAGACTGATTTGGCTAAGCCATAGTGTAACCATATTTTAAGGATGGAAATAATTAAAAATGAAAAACAAGAAGCAGATCTAAAATGGAAAGGACCATAAATGCTTTTGAGAATTTTAAGAGAGGCTTCAAATTATGCAAGGAGACAATTGGCTAAACCAGCCAATGAAACTATGATTGGCAAGCAAAGTAAAGTTATATAGTAAATCAAGAAAAGCTTGATTATGTAAATAGAGGAGCCTTTGAGGGTGAGCAATGATAACAATAAGAAAGCTATCAACAAAATAACTTAAAGGGGGAACAATCTTTGTGGTAATGTATGACCATGTAGATCCCAAGAGTCAAGATTGCTTTTCCGACTGGTATACATAAGTGGGTGTCAATTACATATATATTTGTCTATCCATATACCGTATATCCCTCTATCTTGTTATCCCAATTAAGATCAAACATACATCTTTATATTGTATTGTGATTACTGTATAAATGTAAGAGGCAGAAAAAAGCAAGTGATTTCATAATTCTAATTATCACATATTACCTTATGTTTGGGTAGTTTTCATGCATCTTTAATCTCACAGCACAGAACACTCAAATCCCTAAAATTAGTCATTGTCATATCATTATTTTAGCAGAAAAAAAATAGCATAAATGCGGGATTCTGAATTCCATTGCTTGTTTGGGTTCACTTAATTTATATCAAGCTCAAAACTGAGAGATGTACATGGCAGGCTTTTTCTTTGGCTTTAGGTTAATTGGTCAAATTTGAGGAAATGAAATCTGACACAATGCATTGCCTTTCAGCATTTTGCACAGGTTTTTTTTATAAACCTTAGTTTACATAAATTCTATTTTTTGGTGTATTTACTTTTCTATTTCAGTCTGTAAAATAGAATTATTATAACTATTGTCCAAAATTATCTAACCAGAGTTAGTAGTATGGCTTGTCCCTTGTGTTGCTCTCATTTTAACTACCTTATCTTTGTTATGTTGTTTTTCTTGTAATTTCATGTATAGTCAATAGGACATCTAGTGAAAGACTGCAGATGGCATTTCCACGATGACTGTATCATTTCTGGAGTCCTTGTCGGACTTTTCTGTACCTTCCTCTTTGATAAACTTGTTTAAGATAAGATTTTCGCATCCAGGAAGTTCAAGTACTTAGATCAGATAGCAGAAGGTAGATCAAATTTGTACTGTCATGCTGATTGATTTTAGGACATGGCCTTCACATATGGAGGAGAGTACAGAAGACACTACTAAAATACTAATTCCTTCCCTTGCTCACTGGCCTACCAGTGCAGTTTCACCAACCCATTCTGAACACTTCTGGCCCCCCAAAAATGTTTTCCCTTCATACTCCATACCACTCTGCCAGTCACTCTATGGGCTTCCCATACCATTCAGAAGTAAACGCCCGAACAAAAATGTATCCTGGCCTGTAGAAAGTATACTAACCATGGCAATGCCCATTCTTCATTGTCTATGCCCCCACAAGGCCATTGATATATAATGTATGTTCCTGCACAACGAGCAACCATTTTTCAACCCATTATTTTTAGTATTATCTTGGGAAGGGGCCTGAACAATTGCTGTCCCATTAATAACCCCATATCCTTTGTGTTTGGGATTGGATGATTAATATACTGATATTAAGCACACAAAATGGAAGAAAGGGGTAGAGGCTGGGCCACCCCTACCACTTTAGGTATTATGAACTCTACTATCATTACATGTATTTATATAGTGGCAGCAGATTCCATATGACTCTTACAAAAGGGGACAGTGAAAATATTTATCAAAGACAATTATAATTCTGGTATGGAAGGAGCTTACAGTTTATGGTGAGATAAATATGATAGTTGGACATCTCATACCAACTGAGACGAGTTTGCCAACTTGACTACAGCTTCAGAGAGGGACATTAAGAAATGTCAGCACACAAATTACTTTTGTTTCAATTTATCTCTAATCTCACTGCTTTAGAGGATGGTAAAACGAATTTAAACCACATTAAGGAAGCTTGGAGCTAATTGGAGAGGGTTGCTCACAAGCACAGACACCAGGGAAAGCACAAAAGAAAAAGCTGTTGGTGAAAGAGAAATGCGCGAGGGAGGCTGTTTGGCTCTTGGCCACAATCTACAAATCAGTTTAGCCCAAGGGGCAATTGCCCCTCAACCCCTTACCAGTCCTTCCCTGGTGATCTAGAACCTAAAGTAAGGTACCCAGCAGTTTATGTATAAAGTGTTGGTGAATTATGTACTATTCTAATGTGCTCTGTATATCCAGCTGCTGACCACTGGGAGATGCTGACAATACCTAATGCACATTTGTGACAGCTTGTTCTTTATGTAACATTAAATGCAGTATTCACAAATCCCAAAGTAAGCATTTTCATAATTTGTCATTGTTATTAATTTATTGTACAGTTTTCTGCTAAATGACTGTGAAAATAGCTCTTAAGGGTAAACAGAAGAACATATCAGTTTCTGGTTGAGATGAAGCATTAGCATGGTAATAAATCAGGATTATAAATTATGTTAGCAATTAAGATGACATCATATCTGAATTGATTTTTTATTTTGTAGCAATGGAAGTTCCCACAGAAGTGATGCAGGCACCAAGCTGTATGCTCTATTTTTAGTCTAAAATGTATAATAAAATAAAATGTTCTTGTCCTACTTAGGAGCACTCACAAGTGTAAATGCTTCATTACTTCTATTGTCATCCTTTATTAGCTGCTACTACATTTTGAAAAGGAGATTTGAAAAATAACAATGTAATTTCAAAATGCTTTTAAAATGCATTATAACGGATATTGCATACGAATTCATTCACATCTAGTACACAGTTTGCATTTAGTGAACGAAAAAGATAAAACAAATTAATTATTCATAATGATTTCAGGAAAAGGATGAAAGGAAATCTCACAATTATACAGTAAGCCTAAATGCCAAATGCACATCCAAACAAGATATCCTCATCGGGACACAGGTCACAGTACAAACATAAATCAGATAAAGGTGTTAGAATGTGATTGCATTAAAAAGCTATTGACTCCTCTACTTGTCAATATCAAAACCTAAATCACCCACCCATGTGAAATCGTAACCCCCCCCTAAACCTAATAACAATTGGTGGCAACAACTGCAATAAAACCTTTGCCATAACTGAAAGTAGGTTTTTTACATTGCTGTTGAGGAATTATGACCCATTCTTCTTGAGATATTTGTTTTTAATTCAGCCACATTGGAGGGTTTTCAAGCATGAACTGCCTTTTTTAAGGTCATGCCACAGCATCTAAATAGATTTCAAGTCAGGACTTTTACGGCTTTCAAAACATTATTTTGGTTCTTTTGTGCCATTTAGAGATGGACTTATTTGTGTGCTTCGGATATTTGGCCTCCCACATAACCCAACTGCGTTAGAGCTTTAGGTCACAAACTGATGGCCACATATTCTGCTTCAGGATTTCCTGGGAGAGAGCAGAATTCATATTTCCATCAATTATGGCAACCCCGGACCATCACTCTACCACCACATGTTTGACTGTTGGTATGATGTTCTTATTTTGTAATGCTGTGTTAGCTTTACTCCAGATGTAATGGGACCCATGTATTTCAAAAAGTTCCACTTTTGACTCATAAGTCTACAGATCATTAGTCCAAAAGTATTGGGGTCATCAAGGTATTTTTGGCAAATATGAGATGAGCTTTTGTGTTCCTTTTTGGTAAGCAGGGTTTTCATCTTGCAACGCTCACGTGGATGCCATTTTTACACAGTCTCTTTCTTATGGAATACTTCTCATGAACAGTTAACTGAGGCAAGTATATTTCGTTAGGTTAGTCTGGGTTCTTTTTTGTTAGTGGTCATGTGTAAGTGTTAGAGTGAATGTGTATATGTATAAGGTGAGTTTATACTGGTGCATATATTGGTTACCTGGGGGCAGGAGCCACTCGGCTTTAACTACCCCTATAGGCCACTAAAATGGTATATGGTTTGCAGGATAAAAATTATTAGGAAAGACTAAGGAATCTCAACATACCTGAATGGATTTAACAAAAGTATGTAATGAAGTACAAAAGTATATTTCTAAGGAGGAGACATGTGAGGGCAAGAGGTAATAGTCAAAAATTAGTCAACGGCTTAGATGTATTGTAAGAAAGTAGTAGAGGCTCAAACAGTGAAGGAATTTAAACATGCATGTGAGAGATATATGGCTTTCCTGAATAAAAGAGGGCACCAAGGATCGACTGAGGTCTGAATATTTACATTATAAATAATGGACAGGCTAAATTGGCCAAATGGTTCTTATTAGACTTGGGCACCAGGGGGCTCTTCGTCTTCGTGCTCGTCTTCGTCAAAAAAAAATCTTCGTATTCCGCGAATATTCACCCGTTCCTGTCTTCTCTTCGGGCGAATATTCGTTTTTTCTTCGTTTTTTCCGGTTAAGGGGTTAATACGGGGTTAACGCGCACTGCAGCAGCTCTGGCGCCAGTAGTTTAAATGTGCGTATCAGCAACTCTATTGGTCGCCAGCAGGGGGCCTCCTGCTGGTGACCAATGAGCACACTACCATATATAGCTAATATATTCTCGGGCAGAATATTATGCTACTCAGTGTAAAACCAACAGAGGGCAGCATTCTGTCCGAAGATATATTAGCCATATGTGGCAGTGTGTTCATTTTCATTTATTAATTATTTAAATAAAATATAGTCCCATAATCCGCTGGTCTACCCGCTGCAACAGTTACATGTCCGCACTCGCGGACATTAATTCTGTCGAACTTGCAAACTCTTTTTTTCTATTTATTTTGGGGTTTTTTTGTATTAAACTGTTAGATGAAAGCATCATGGGAATGTATTTTATTTGAATAAATGCAAATGAGCCATATATGTTCGGACAGAATGCTGCCCTCTGTTGGTTTTACATTAAGTAGCATAATATAACTGGATTTCTTTCAAGCATATGGAACAATGCTACTTAATGTAAAACCAACAGAGGGCAGCATTCTGTCCGAACATATATGGCTAATATATGTTCCGACAGAATGCTGCCCTCTGTTGGTTTTACATTAAGTAGCATTGTTCCATATGCTTGAAAGAAATCCAAAGTTATTATGCAACTTAATGTAAAACCAACAGAGGGCAGCATTCTGTCCGAACATATATTAGCCATAACACAAAAAAACCCCAAAATAAATAGAAAAAAAGAGTTTGCAAGTTCGACAGAATTAATGTCCGCGAGTGCGGACATTTAACTCTTGCAGCGGGGAGACCAGCGGATCATGGGGATATATTTTATTTAAATAATTAATAGATGAAAATGAACACACTGCCACATATGGCTAATATATCTTCGGACAGAATGCTGCCCTCTGTTGGTTTTACATTGAGTAGCATAATAACTTTGGATTTCAAGCATATGCTACTTAATGTAAAACCAACAGAGGGCAGCATTGTGTCCGAAGTTATAGTAAGTTATTTATGCTAAGTTAAATGTCCGTACCGGCGACTTTGTTGGTCGCTGGCACTGACATTTAACTGACACAGCGGGGAGACCACTGGTGTCCCTGCTGTGTCAGTTAAATGTCCGTACCAGCGACTTTGTTGGTCGCTGGCACAGACTTTTAACTGTTGCAGCAGGGTCCCAGGTTGCTTTATTTTTATTTCTGCCTAGCAACTAGTGGTAAGGGGCCGTGCGAGTGAGCCTATTGGTCGCTTGCACAGCCCTTTACCCTACGGATTTCTGCTTCCGTTATCCAACGCAGCATTGCAGGGGTTAACGGGACCAGAAATCAGGAGTTAAAAAGGCCGTGCGAGTGAGCCCTATTGGTCATCTGCAGGGTCTTCCTCTGGCATCAACCAATTGGTTGATGCCAGAGGAAGACCCTGCAGGTGACCAATAGGCTCACTCACACTGCCCTGTAACCCCTGACGACGAACCTGCGGATTTCCACTTCAGTCAACTCCCGCGATGCTGTGAAGATAAGGTAAGTTAGATGGGGAAGGGACCGGGGAGAATAGTAGACGAAGGCGAAGATTCTTCGTGTGTGAGTCTTCGTCTTCGCCTACGTTTTACCGGCACTGTCTTCTCTTCTTCATGTCTTTGGAACGAACACGAAAACGCACTCTTCGTGTTCGTTTTCATGTTCGCCCGAAGACGAATGCACAAGTCTAGTTCTTATCTGCTGTCAAATTATAGGTTTCTGTGAACCAAGCTGGATGCCCAGTTTTCACTGAAGATAACAATACTATGGAGTGGGGATTCTTTTTGGCCCTGTACAAAAAAGAGCAACATCATTTTATATTTCTTTCAATCTACTGCTAGGAGAAGGCAACACGGAATTTGTGAATGGTAATACTACTCCAGCTTCAGGTTCTAACCCAAAAGCAACAGTAACTCAGGGGTTAATTGATATCTGAACAGGTATTGATTTTTAACACCACGCACCTAGACTGTAAAGAAGCTGATTTACATGAATTCAAGACAAATTGTTTTCAAGCTTGCCATTGAGCTGGCTTTCATTAATAAGAGAGATGGATATTTTGAAAAAATGCAGCTGTAGTGTTATTTCCCTTTCCAAATCACATTTTATCAATGATTCTGTGTGCCATGAAGTAGGTATTTTCTTATCTGTATTTTACAAACGTAGCATTAGTATCACATGAGTACAGAAATACATTAATATGCCACACAATGGACGCATACTGATATCCATGTGCCTCCATTATAGGTTAAGTAAACAACATAGTGAGAATAACTGGTTCCTTTGTTGAGGCTCTAGTATCTTTACATGTTACATGACAATTAAACTAAAAATAGGTCATTCTGTTGCACATCCTTGTTCCATTTGATCCATAAGAAGATAACGCAAACAGCGGAAAAATATGAAAAAAAGTAAAACATGCAGAATATGAAAGTGCTCCATCGTAGGGCAATGTTGCAAACCTGATCCCCAATCATCTTCGTGGTGATATGCACCCCCTTCATTCCCTTCCTGGCTAAAGCTGGATCTTCAATGTCCCCCTTCGAACAGAGTAACCACAGAAATCTTCAAGGCAAAGGGGTAGCAGCCAAAATCCCCTTCCTCACCAAAGTAATGAGTCTTTGGGGGGCCTGTCTCTACTGCACTACTGCAGAATTTCTAGTTGAAATAATCTGTTTCAAAATCATAATCAAATAACATGTAGAAAAAGTCATCGTGGGCATGTAAAAAACATTAGTGTTAATGCATGCCCCAGCACATGTCACCCTTCAGCCACCAGCCGTATACTTAGGCAGAGAGAGAAAACATTTAAAATGTGTATGAAGGGTCGGGTTGTGCTCAGTGTATTTACCAGCCGTACAGCGTGAGTGTAAGTTACGTACCCACAAACCCCTGCATACTAATTGGAGGGTTCTGAGCATACATCAGTCTTCATAACCTTCTTAAGGACCAAGTGTTTCCTACTCCCTCAGGTACTACATCTTAACTAAAAGGCAATGAAAGAAATGCTGGCTGTATGTGCATACAAATAAAACTGGCTTAATTGTGTTTATTCAAAGACAGGGCATACATACAAGGCATTTATTATCATTATTATCTTTTATGTATATAGAGTGAACAATTTACGCAGCACTTCTTACAATACATATATTCAGGGAGTATGACAAGACGAGAATTGACAGACTAAGACAAACCGATACATTAGGTGGAGAGAGCCCTGCTCGCAAGCTTACAATCTTGAGAGAATGGGGTGAGGACAAACATAAGGAAAAGCAGAACACAAAAATTGACAACTTCACCAAGTGTATGTACAGGCGTAACATGAGTACAGTCAATAATATTCAGGCCAATTTGTGACAGTCTCGGACAGTGATCTGGGCATAAAGGGTGGTAAAAGGGATCGGGAAAAGGATGTTACAAAAGTCCAAATGTTGAGGGGATCAGGTGAGTGGTGGTTAGTCCTCTTCCTCAAGATGACAAAGATAAGCGTAATCTTCAAGCTCAAGGTCAATTTGTGACAGTCTCGGACAGTTATCTGCTCCCTTCTAGGAATCCAGCGTTTTCTTGCAAACCACAAAACATCCTTAACACAACACATTAGGCGCCAAGGTTCTTCAATGGCACCTTCCGTGCGACTGTAAAAAGTCCATTTAGAACAGAGTGGTAGGAGAGGAGCTCCCCTTCCACAGAATATTGATGATCGTGCAAAGAAAGCTGGCTTTATGCGCATGCAAAATCTATAGTATTGTTATTCAATGGTTTTCATATGATATTTGTTTTAATTTTGGATACATTTTTTTAGATATGTATAGATATGTTTTTATGGTGGAAAGACTTTGGAAATCCACAGTAGTAACTAGGTAAATGTTCATTTTTGGCATGAGAAGCAATTATTTCACAAGTTGTACAACACTGCTGGCTTCCCATCTGTCCTGGGATATAAAGTCTGCACAGACATGACTAATAATGCATCAATGCATAATGAGGTGAACTACATAATGAGGTGAGCCTGGTGAAACACAAAAGCATTTCTTTATGTAGGTTACATAGGATGCCAGGTGCAAAACCACTGATGCAGTGCAATCCCTGGGGGGTCTTCTGTTTATTTCATATACATCAACCTACTTTTCTGCTTATAGACCCTATGAAATGTAAATGTTCTATATATGTAAATGTGATATACATTAACATTGTAATATGATGTTTGATGTACATTATCGTGTGGTACGTACAAATATTTGTCAGAATTTTCAAAGTAAGTACATGTGAGGTTATATGTGTGCATTTATAATCATTAGAATTGGTTACATAGACGTCAGTCCTTGAATAAATAAAGAAGTAAACTCGTGAACGTGGAAGAAAAGTGTAAATGTTTTCTACCAAATAAATCTTTGAAAGAAGTTGAAAGTTTGTAAAATGCATTTTCATGTAAATGACTGAACACACAAATATTGAAATTGAATACCCACTTGAAAAATAACAGGAGCAATATGTTAATCTACTGCAAAACCAAGCATACTAGAACTGGGATTTTGCACCATGGGACATAAACAATATTGACGAGGTGTCTTATCTTGTAAAAACAAGATTTGTCATTTTACCCTATTTATGTCGATCGGATAATTAGTGTGACCATTGATAGCCATAAAAGAAAACATTTTGACTCCTTTTGCATAAACTATTCGTTCAGAGACCTAAGAAGCAGCATTGCGTAGGGCTGGGTGAAGAGTGAGATGTTAGTGAAAACATAACACAATTTTATTCATTTTTGTGATAATGTGTGAAACCTCTTCCAATAAAAGGGGTGTGGGACCATGTTTGTCAGAAGCTTTTGGTTAGTGATCCACCAGAACCTGCATCTGCACTTAAAGATGTAAGCTTTGTGACACTATTATCTTACACAATATAACAAGTAGGATTGTACAATAGGTAATGGAACAAAACTCCCAAATTATAGTGATTTACTTGTACTAAATTTGGAAACACCGCATATACCAAGGACTAGAATCTATTTTTGGCTAATATTGGGTTTCTTTTTATAAGCAGTAATATTGTATGACACGCCAGCAGAGACATCAGCACTGCTTTAATCAATGGTGATAATATACAGGGGTGGGTTAACAATGGGGTGATTGTCCGAGGGCCCCTGGTGGTAAGGGCCCCCACTTGCTGTAAGGTATTATATGTATGTGTCTGCACTGCATGGCATGAATACAGCACTTCCTGCGCTGGATGGTGAGGGAGGGCAAATGGGGGCAAACTTGGTGCATGAAGCCCCTCTCCTGCAGTAGGGGTATTTACAGAGACACCGACAGACTCTATTATAGGCATCAGTGATACCACCGCCAGCTTCCGATCATGTGATAGGATCAGCCAGTAAGAAGATTATTTTGCAGTCACATGTTAAAATCAGTGAGTCGAAGCTGTATGTAACAGATTTACTGTGTGATGATCCCCTGCAGCTATAGAAGAGATACTTTACAGGCGGGAGCTGGGATCAGCTATTTTTTGGCAGTCAGTGTGTGCAGACATGCATCCGTAGTTTTGTGGGAATATATACATGTAGGAATGCGTGTGGCTGCACCTCCTAAGCATATGTGTGTATGCTTGTGTGTACATTATGCCTTTGAATGTCTGTGTATATCGGCATAGCAGCACAAACACAGACATATGCAAAGATTTCATGACATGTGTAAAGATTTATCCTTATCCTGCCTTATCCGATGGGTACTTGGTTATGTGTGGACAGTCTGTAAGCTGGGAATTTTTCATGCTGTTTTGTGGGGCCCCTTTGCTTTGTTTGTAGTTCCCCTCCTGTCCCATAAACTATAATTTTAGGGCGTGATTGAAGCTTTCCAATCCCAGTGCGAAATGTGCTCTGTCTATGAGGGAATAAAAAAACACCACATTTGTAGAAATAAAATGTAAAACTAATAATCTGTCAATGGCTTGCTAATGCATACATAGCTATACTGTATATGTACATATATTGTCAGGACAGAGGCGTAACTAGAAACCACAGTACCCTGTTGCCCCGGGGCCCCCCAGCCTCAACAACTGGTCAGTGCCATCATTGCCCCCAAACAACTTGTCTGTGTTTTCTTGCCCCCCCCCCTCTTCCAACATACACTCTGGCACATGTATATAAACACAATTATACAAATTATACACACGTACACATTTGTTTTAACAACACTCCATCTCACCCCACTTGCACATCCATGTTCACACACAAACACCTACACATCCATTGTCTCACACACAATTACACATCCATTGTCTCACACACAATTACACATCCATGTTCACATACACATACAATTACACATCCATGCTCACACACACACATACAATTACACATCCATGCTCACACACACAATTACACATCCATGCTCACACACACACACACACACACAAAATGACACATCCATTCTCACACACAGAACTACATATCCATACTTACACACACACACAAGTACACATCCATACATACATACAAACACACAAACATACATCTTCGCAGCTGCGACTCTTGTAGTTACGCCAGTGTGTTAGGAACCATGGAAGTTTGAACCAGCAACCTAACCATTACACCACCAGGTGGCTGTTGGGTTGCTGGTCTCACTACTACAGGGACATAAGATACCTGCCTGCTTCTGCCTCACCGGGGGCTTGCTATGGCAATCAAATGCCTATAAATATATGAGTATACAGCTAGCTCTTTGCTAGAGCATTGTGTTCCTGGCCCTGTTTACATTCTGTGGATTACCTATGTCAGGGGCGTCCAACATGCGGCCCGCGAGACCTCGAGGTGCGGCCCGCGTAAAGATCGGCAGCCAGGGCAACCGATCTTACGCGAGCCGCACCTCAAGCCCTGCTACTTACTTGTGGGAGGGTCTTCTGGACTGCACAGAGGAAGCGGAGTTCATGTGACATCCTACTTCCTCTGTGCTTTAGCACTGTGAGCGGCATCGAGGAGCTGCAGTGCAGGTAAGGGGGTGGGGAGGGTGTTTGAATGAGTGTGTGTGATTGAGGGAATGAATCTGTGAATGAATGATTATATGAATAAATGAGTGTGTGTGTGTGTGTGATAACATGGATGTGTAAGTGCTGGAACCTAGGCATGATGGGACTGTGATTGCTGTTAGCAATCACACTCCTATCATGCCAAGTCAGCCAGTACATGCTGAAACCTGGCCAGCTGCCCCCCTTGTGTAGTGATGCTGCCAGCAGTATGGGGTCTGCACTTACAGCCACCCTGTACCAGCATGTACTGGCTGACTTGGCATGATAGGAGTGTGATTGCTAACAGCAATCACAGTCCCATAATGCCTAGGTTCCAGCATTTACTGGATGGATGTGTAAGTGCTGGAACCTAGGCATGATGGGACTGTGATTGCTGTTAGCAATCACACTCCTATCATGCCAAGTCAGCCAGTACATGCTGAAACCTGGCTAGCTGCCCCCCTTGTGTATTGATGCTGCCAGCAGTATGGGGTCTGCACATCACTTACAGCCACCCTGTACCAGCATGTATTGGCTGACTTGGCATGATAGGAGTGTGATTGCTAACAGCAATCACAGTCCCATCATGCCTAGGTTCCAGCATTTACTGGATGGATGTGTAAGTGCTGGAACCTAGGCATGATGGGACTGTGACTACTGTTAGCAATCACACTCCTATCATGCCAAGTCAGCCAGTACATGCTGAAACCTAGCTAGCTGCCCCCCTTGTGTAGTGATGCTGCCAGCAGTATGGGGTCTGCACATCACTTACAGCCACCCTGTACCAGCATGTACTGGCTGACTTGGCATGATAGGAGTGTGATTGCTAACAGCAATCACAGCGAGCACAGTCCCATCATGCCTAGGTACCAGCATTTACTGGTTGCCTGGGTATGATAGGAGTGTGATTGCTGTTAGCAATCACACTCCTATCATGCCAAGTCATATTGCTAATTTGGTCCAATTGTGTGTTACCTACTTTTATTAAACATGTGAGTTTTTATTATTATTTTTAAAGGTGGGGGCCATTTTCGGTTTTGGCTAAGTGAACCCTGAATGTTTTGGTCCAGAATTTTCATTTTAGTTCATCCCTAGAATAAATCTAGGGAATCCTGAATTTGTAGTCGCAAAACTTTCAAGGCCCAGAAATCAGTGAGAGGAAGAGTAAAGGTTTTGTGTCATTTTACTTTATTTTAATCTGCATATTTTATTAAAGGCCATATTTTTTGTCACAGTGAAAAATGAGTGCGGCCCGCGCACGTATACAATTCTGATGAAGTGGCCCACTGCAGAAAAAACTTGGACACCCCTGACCTATGTTGTTTATCTGGAATTTGACACTTGTCAGAAAGTGATATTAAGACTGGTTTGTCGCTTTGTAATGCAAATGAATTGGATCATCAGGACTTTAACCAATTGGTGTGGTCTTCTGGTACCGGGCTACATACCCCCTTGTCTTCTGCTTGTGCTACAGACCCTTTTTGCTGTCTGCTCGTGCTACAGATAAGAATGGATAAGCATGGATATGTAGTTCTGTGTGTGAGAATGGATGTGTCATTTTGTGTGTGAGAATGGATGTCTAATTTTGTGTGTGAGCATGTATCTGTAATTGTTAGTTTTGATCTGCAAATCACATGTATTTCACAGTTCTACCAACCCCTGAAACCTCCTTATCATTTAATTTCCTTTATGTGCAAGCTCCTAATTACTAGCTCCTCAGATATGTTTCCTTGTTTAGTTAAATATGCTTAGGTGACTGTTCTGTGGTGGCAATCATGAATCCCAAAGGGTACTTATTTTATTTTAATTTACCCATCCCAGTGGGAAGAGGCTATGGGTGAGGGGGGGATTGACTTGGGTTCTGTCCTGTCAATTGGTTATTTTTTTTAATTATATTTAACTCCCTCATTCCCTACTTTAGGCAATATACACCCCGCATTAATTTAATTACCCCTGCAACACTGCGGACAAAAAAAAATCACAATTTTTTGTGAATGAGAATCAATTTGTTATTCTCTTGCACAGATCTTCTCCTAAATGGTCACGTTGGAATACAAGTGAAATACCAACACAAAAACTATACATTTATAGATTTCAGTAGTACTACTTTCATAAAACTAAAATGTGATTTTATTTTTTTAGGCCCCTTTATTATGTTGCCCCACTTAGTGATGGCATGATAATTGCTAAGAACAACATCAACACTACACATTATTTTGTTTAATAATTAAGTTTGCAAGAAAAGAATATATGGCTAGTCAGATTTTCAGAGCATTTCTTATCTCCCTTGGTTATCCATGTCCCCAATTTTCTAGGTATCTCATATATCTGTATGTCAGTAATTTGCCACCCCAGCTCTTCTAGGAGGACCTTGTTTACACTTGTGCGTACAATTATGTACATGCATTCATCTTTATTTGGTAACTCAAGGTAGGAATGTTTGAAGCCCCAAAATAACAATATATACAAATTACATTTGAGGCTCAGCCCTGTTTTACAGAGAGCGGAGCTATTCTGGACCCTCCTATATTACTCATTCCGTGAGCAATGGACCCTCCGTAATGGGAATATTGACTGCCTGAGGGAAATGTGAAGCAGGGTAGGTATTTATAGATAGGATTGCTTTGGGAAGATAGTCGGGAGATTGTCAGGAGCAGCTTTCCTCCCTCCCACATTATATCTGTCCTGTCCTTTTAGTTACTTTTTTGGTGTCATTGTCATAGCAAGGGCTCCTGCTGTAGGGAAAAAAACATTCCACAATCTATGATCTTAACGGATTCTGGTTCCCATTATACATAAAATATAAACCTTGGAAAGTATCATAGAAATACGTCTTTAATATATTCTAAGATTATCGTCAATCTGTAAAATGGAATTAAACTTCAAAGTAATTTATTATTATGAAGTAATGCTATTCATAATAAAACCGATGGTATCTATTACGTCAATAAATAGTGTGTGAAAGTACAGTCCTGACATTTTAATAGCGATTAACACTAATTTCGGGTTTTCTGTGTTCTCTAAGGCTGCTAAGCTTAGTTGTCAGATGACAGGACATACATGCATAGAAGCAAATGGTAAATGATCAGGAGCACACAAACTAATTTTCCCATTGTTTGTGTGAACAATTGAGGTCAACTTATACTCCTAAGAGACAAGTTGTTAGGCTGTAGCTTCTGGCTAAGTATCCAAGCAACATTTCAGTAAACGGTTCATAGGTTGAATTCACTGACCTCTGAAACCTCATAGCTTAGAATGTAATATTTATCTAATGACCCAGTTCATCCATAGCCAACCCTTCCATCCAAAATAATCACACTAAAACGCAATGTAGAGATATATTGGACAAAGCTTTAATTTGCAAAGTATCAGGAAACAAATTAACCATCAACCATATGAAAACACGCCATGAAAACTTGTAAAAAACAACCAAGAAACTACACCCAGAATGGGAGGGTTCAAAGGAAGAGTAAGAGAAATGAGTCTACCTGGGCCTTTTTATGGCACCCGAGCAAATTAATTTGAAGATTACGTGTGAAAATATACGTGTGTACACATACAAAACTTGAGTAGTGTAGTATGTAATAATTCCTTTAAAAAAAAAAAATGGACTAAGATTTAATGAGATGCTAATCATTCTCAGAATTGACATTATTGGCAACACTAAGCATAAAGGCTAAATAACCAATATTATTACAAAGGAAATAACATCAGTGCTGAAAATCCCCCATAACCTCTATCTATTACAATACAGAGTAAATTAAGTAATTACATGTGTTTTTAATGAGGCTGCATAAAACTCTGGAGGCAATCCGCAAAACAATTAAGGGCATACGGCCACCTCCAACAGAGAATCCTTTGATAAAAGACATATGACTACTCACCTCTCATACCATTCAGACTACCAACTACCACCCAACCTTAAATACTTGGCAACAGAAAATAGAAACACCGATAAGACCAATAAGACAAATAGGACCAAACCATATGGCAATGTATATGACACAGTACACTGACTTAAGGTAAGGATGAATTTACACAGATATTCCACTAGCAAGCATATCAATAACAAAAATGTTGCTGTACCTTCGTTGATGATCACTTAAAAAAACCAAAACACTAACATCTAAGATACCAGAGACTGAAAGAAATTCAGATGATTAATCATTTCTGTACTAAAGACTCCGGACTAAGCATTGAAAAAGGATTCTCATTCCAAAGCGTTATATATATATATATATATATATATATATATATATAGCGTGCCATACACCTTATTCTAGTCATAATTGGTCATTCCTTTTGTTTTCTTTTTCAGTATTTTTAAGCCCTTTCTTCTATACCAGGGGTATTTCAGTAAACTTTTGAGTACGAGGGCCAAATTGTGTTTTTTACACATTTTAAAGGTCAAAGAAAACAAAAAAAAACTGTTTTACAAATGAATGAATATGATTTATTTGAATCTTTTTGGGGTAATCAGCATGATATGATTCAGAACGAAAAGGAAATGTAACAATTACAAAGAAAGGATACTATGCTTACGCCTGCATTGCAGGTATAGAGCAAGTGACTGAGAAACAAATGGAAACAGATCAACTGAATATCACATGCAAACCCTGCATTGCAGGTTTAGATCAACCGAGAAACATAGATTAAAATAAATATATGACCATATGGTGTAACAAAATCCCCAATACTTATGCCTTAGATAGATATTTTTTGAGTGACATTCGCTGGGCATGCCCTGAATCCTTGCTTTGTTCTATGTACTCATTCGTAACTATAGTTGCAGCAGCAACTCAGGAATCTGAATATGTGTGCCTTTTATGCTTTTTAGGTTGTGTGCTCCCCTTGTTTTTATTTTTTGTGCTGTGCATATTTGAAGGTTTTGACCAAACCTTAAGGTTGAACAGCCCCTCCTGCCACACAGGTGCCTCATTAATGGCGTCTAGAGAAGGCTTTACATTGCTTGAGAGTCTCATTTAGGTTAAAATGCAGTGCAGTCCCACTTATTCAGCACATTGGTAATCAATATAGCCATGAAAAATTACATAGGACTCACGAAACTTGGGGTACTTGGGCTCAGCAATAAATGGCCATGTAGTGTGATGGAATCCCTGATACTTATGCCTTAGGTGTTTTTTGAATGATACTCGCTGGGTATGTGCTGAATTCTTGATTTGTTTTGCAAGATTAAAAGAAATGCCTATAACATTTTTTTAAATAAATATCCTAACAAGATCCTAAATTTTAACAAAAAAAGTGCACCTATGTGTAAGTGTAAAGTGTTGGAGTGGCTGGGTGTGTATGTATGTGCAAGTGTATGGTGGTGGAGTGGCTGCGTTCATGAATGTATGTATGGATGTATGTATAAGGTGTTAGATTGTGTGTATTTATGTGTGTGTAAATGTAAGTGTAGAGCTGTCCTTGAGCATCATCACACCCACCCACATCATAATGTCCCCTAACCACCATATTCATACCTCGCAACGTCATCATCATATTCATCCCCAGTATCATTTCCACGCACTATCATCAGCCTGTAATACACCAAACTCATCCCCTCCATCCCTATATCCAACATTTTTTCCCTTTCATACCCTCCCCAGCCTACCCCGACTGAATCTGTCAGTCTTTCTGCCTGTAGGTCTGCGATGTGGTCTTGCTCTGCATGTTTGAACATCAGCGCGATGCCGGATATGATGTCATATCCGGGGCAATGCTCATTGCCAGACATGCATTGGATGGCAGATCTTGACCTCAAAGTGGCACAGCTCTCTTTTACAGTCAGGCAGCCTACCAGGAAATTTCCCGTGTATCATATATAAATATCTCCACACAAATAAGTACTCACAGGGATTTCTTAATCCCTTTTATCAAGATACCCTAGATGAGAAAAATACTAAATATATAGCCAATTATCCCCTCCCCCTCCACCCAAAGAAGAACCTCCTACTAGGTATTACCCCTAGTAATTTAACCCACACATCACCACAGGATAACATGTAGCCACAGTAAGTTGCATCATATGAGTAAAATGTAGCTACAAATATCAGCTACATGATAACAAAATATCTATAACTAATATATACATATGTAGCCAAATTTGATAATTTGATTCCTAAATGGGAAAAAAGATACATGCTTGTGCAAAATAAACAAACGCAAGAGTCACAAACCTAAACAAAATATATTAGCCTAATAACAAATCATCTTGTATGTTCATTGAGTCCCTTTGGTACAGCAGTGTCCAGTGTTACAATCCAAAATGCTTCTCTGTGTAGAAGTAGTTTAGACGTGAGGCTGATGTATTTTGTTTGGTCTCGCTCATCAACACAGAGCAAGACATAAAAATGTAACAGTGTACAAAAACACAAACAAAAATTAAACCAATCAATAAAAGCAATTAACAGGATTTGTTGATTCCTCAAATCTGATACATTATATATGTGAAGTATAACACTTTACTGGATCAGATCAGGACAACATTTATTAACACTAGGATTATGTGTCATAATCATGATGTCTCATGATGATAATTGAAGGTTTACATAAGTGCTCCTTGTGTCTCCAGATGTCGGAGTATGTCAATTAGAAACAATGATTTTGTTAACATGTCCTAAAGGTGTTCTGTACTTCAAACCATGAATTAACGTCACTAGATATACTCTTTACTGTTACGTTACGTTCCAAATTAACGGTATTTTGGCTCTAACATTTGCCATCACTGGAGATGACTGGGGGTAAGAATATTGCTGAAAAAAAAAACTAGAAGGTGGTAAAACAGGTCAATGCATATGGGGGCTTCTGCAGAATCTCCCCCATTAGCAAATGAGACACGATGGAAATTTAAAGGGACCTTTCAGCTATCATATGCATTAAAGTGTGTATGATTGCTGTAGTTTCCCTTTAACATTACTTAATGTATGGTTAACGCATACCTTATGTGGTGAACATCTTACTCTCATTAGCCCATGTTGCAGTGACTTTTTTTATAAACTGATTGATGTCAACCATACAGAGTAATCTCGCTATATATTACCCGCTCTGAATTGCTTTTTAGTTGGGTATCTTGGTTTATTTCATTAATTGGCTTCAATGCACCCAAGATAAGTTCTTGTTTGAAGACATATCACCTGTGATTTTAGAGCTTTTGTATATTATCTGGATTAAATGACATACTTTCTTTTTGCCAAGTGGACTTTCACCAATTAAGCTTGACAGGTTTCAAGCATGATGTCCAGACAAGAAAATATTGGTCAATTTCAAATGGAAAAGAACATGGACTTCTGCCAAGTAACTTCAAATCGATACATTTGTAGCCAGCAGTTCAATTTAATAACTCTGATGAGGTTAATATAATTGAGAAGTGGCAGAAAGCCCATAAATGTATTGAATCACATATTGGAATCAGGGGAGAAAACACATATATATTTTAAAATGTAATAATAATAATTTTATTGTTGGTAAATAATAAGCACTGAAGGTAAATTGAGATCACATAACATCCTGCACTACATAAACCTCACTAATTATTATAATTACACTTTAATTTTTCATTAATTGCATAATAACTGGTTTTTAATAATTTGACAGTGATCTCAACACATTTGGGTTATAAGACTCAAGCAAGCAGGATCTCTACTATTTTTTGTAAAGCTTATTTAAATATGTGTTGAACTTCGCTTGTCAGTTCACTTTGATCTCATTGGACATGCAGAGATTTGCTTTGATCTTATTAGACGCACAGTGACTTCGATTTGAAATCCACGCACGCTGTGCTGTGATCATGAGATATGTTTGCTGAATGTGTACAGCCGTTAGTGATTGCTCCATAATATTCTTCATGCTAAATACACTGGCTGTTCTTATAGCTCTTGGGCCCAAACCTCACCAAAATGAACCGTGGGACCCTGCCCAATCCTAATGGACTTTGAATACCTGCGAATAGTCTTGAAATTGCTGACAGTCTTGGCTAATACCAATGTTATTGAACTGTAGGCAGCATTTGCATGCATTATGCCAGGAAATGACCCTACTGCCAATAACCTGAACCTTGGGCTTTGTATATTTAAATTACATTTCTATGCACGGTCATGTCATCTTTAATTAATGCTTAATTTTTGGGCTGCTCTTCGTGCTGTTTCAGGTAAACACCCAATCTAGCAGTATAGGATATTCTTCTCCTCACAGGTCTCAGTGAGTCTTGCCAGTGGCACTGTTAAAAAAATCCAGAAGGCGCGCTTTTTAGTCCAATTTCTTAACACTTAACTCTCTCATATGTGGGAGAAACAGTGCTCCAACCTCCTGCTCCCATATGTAGATTCTCTGTCCTTGTAAAAATATCTAATTATCCTTCTTGCACAAAATGATGCAGTAAACTGATGTGTTATAAATGTATTATATAAATAATTGAACCATCATGTATTGGGCAATTGATCTAACAGGCACCATTCTTAAAATGTGCCCAAGGCTCAGAAATAATTAACCTGTTATGGCCCTTAAAAAAAGCTTACCCCACTTCCTTTATAAATGGAATGGAGAATTAATTCTGTTCAGGTAAAACCAGGTCACAGAAGAGTACTGCGCCACATACATCAAGCATGATACTACGGAAAATTGCATTCCACATAAGGGAATTATAATGATGGCCCTCTGAAATCTCTCTAATCTGTGTAATAAGGGAATTATCTAATCCTGTAGCTGTAATACTATATTAATAAAGGATAAAAAAAGGTGGAATTTGGAAATATTCCTCTCTGGCAGATATACTTAGTAGTGATTCAAGGCTAGCCTTGAAGGAAAAAATGTGCCTGCAATGCAGCACATTATGACAATTAGGCTTCCTCTGCCTCAGCTTATTTATATGATGGCTGGTAGTAGTGCCTTTGTATTGCTACTGCTTGAGTTTATGTACATTTAGATGTTGAATTGGAGTGTATTATAAAAATGTGTGAAACACCATAGACCTCTGAGAATGGTTTAGAACAAAGTCCGAGGGGGTCATACACTAGACAAGAATTGCACGAAAAGGGGAAAAACAGAATACTCTTTTATGGCGACAGTTGGTGACATACTTTTTTTTTGCATTTTAACTCTTTGAACTCATACATTCATAACACATTGCTTTGTACGCAGCAGTTTTGCACAAAAATATGGGCTCAGCTGCTCCAAGAGTTATTATAGTATTAAAGGGTTTGGAAACTTTTATGGGTAGAAGAAGATGTAAAGTACAGTGGTATGCGTTAAGATAAGATATTAATATTTAAAGCATGTTTTAGTATCACCAGTATGTTAGAATTATTTCGTAGCATAATGTTTTGACTTGTAACACGTTAGCAGAGACAAAGGGAAGTAGAATCTTAGATGCAGGGACCTGGGTGTAACACGCAAATGCTTGAATCCATATTGGTAGATGATGTATTAACTTAATTCTAGATGATGCCTCATCCTGATGTCCATATACACAACAAAACCACACCTCCCACCACAAAAGTCTCGTTAATGGTATCCAAAGAAGGCAATACATTGCAGCTTAATGTGCTTCTGTTGACTCTGATCCATGGCAAGCAAAAGCTTCTTAGGATTAGTTTGTGCTGGAGTACTTTGATATAGTTAAGGAAAAGCAAAATATAAATACAGAGTGTGAGGAAATTACCAATAATTTTATCTGAAACACTTGTTTTTTTGAACAGCTTTTATAGAATATACAGTATGCATTTAATGGGTATAGAGCAATTCATTGGCTTTTTTTAACATACATATTGGTCTTTTTGCCAGTACTTCATAATATTATTACGTATTTCTTCACAATGCGCAATGCTCACAATAAGATTACAATGCAACCTTCTTTGAAGAATCATGGGAAAGGACGGAATATTTGCATGAAATGACCTGGTTAAGCATTTAATAAATGTCATAAGAAAGCTAAATAACTGGAACAAAATAATAACATTAAATAACCATAATAACATAAGTGAAAGATGGATTTAGAACTGGATTCAATTATGGTTTTTTTAAGAGGAGCTGTCACACAGCTTTTAACATCATTAAATTAATTATTAAAGCAGCCTCCTGCATGTGCCTTTCCTTTACCATCAGTTCTATGCACCAAGCATTATGAAACTGTACCGACTCCACAGATCTGAGCATGCAAATGAGACCTGCTTTAGAGCCCTGCTTTTTGATCACTGTGTGATCGTGCGAGAGAAGAAACAAAGCTCTCTCTTCAAAAAATAATAATTCAGATACATTTAAAAGAAATACATAAGGTCACAGAATACAGGATTCATTCCTTTATTACATAGAGTAGGGTAATTTTGGGTAAAAACTTCTCTTCAGAGCCTATCCAAGTGCTACTTAACCCACGCTACTGCCCCTTTTACCAAAAGCAAGAGTTTGTTGGCATTGTTTCTGCTGAACAAAGCAAAGGCTGCCATCCCCTTGAGTTGGAAGCAGCAGTCTTCTCCTAAGGTTGATCTGTGGTTGGGTAAAGTTAAGAGGTTGTGTAACGTGAAAGAGCAGATGCTGGCTTTCCATGATTGATACTTATTCACTACCGATTGGCTTCCCTGAAGGGAATTCACCCCGTTGGTCCTTTATAAAGAGTTGGTTTAACTGAGTGGGAGTACTTAGGGCACTTCACAGAGATCGGGTTGTTGGGCTGATGGGGGTACAATGTTGTTTGGCTGAAGTGGATGTGATGTATTACAGCGTGTTGCTTATGGGCTTTTCATTAGTGTGCTCTTAGCCCTGTCAGGCGTATTGAATTCATTGTTTTCTGATTTGCTGTAATCTCATTTTTTTGTTTTCCTCATAGCAACGTGTAAATGATAAATAAAGGTTTTATTAAAAAACACATACATATATATTTAAATTGTCTCTGTTATGTCATTGGGATATCCTCAGATTCTTGGAGTCTACAAAGAGCCTTTCAGGGACTTCCCTAGTAGTCTAAGTCCAAAGATCCAATCATAGGCACAGTGTTGATTACACAAAAAAGTTGAAGGAAGTAAAAAAAAAACTAAAACTGTAAAATATATATAAGATAACCAGGATGTAATCTTGAACATGCAGATAGAGAATAAATAATCCATGTGTCTTAAATATAGAGGTCTTGCTTAAGGCAGCTCAATTAGCTCAAGTTAGCAACTACAGGTAAAAATAAAAATAGGATGAGTGGAGCTCAGCGTCCATAAATGCTTCATCCCAGATATATAATGGTAAGGGTCATCCCAACCCCACAAGCACAAATTAAGTCCAAAAAAATGTTGCTTGGCAATCCAGCCAGAGACATAATGTTAACAATTTTAATCCATGACTAACAGGCACGTACACCAAGTGTAAATGGAAAAAAGCCAATCAATATTAGCCCAGAAGAAAATGGGAGTCTTTAGTTAAAGTGCCTAATTTTATTTGGCCAACATAGAAAAATATGTAAAGTCACAAAAGCCTTTGGGACCTAAGAGGTCTCTTCTTCAGCTGGAAGGATGTTGCCAAAATCACATCATTATTAAACAAAGATTTAAGATGGTCCTGAATTTAATTTCTAGGTCATAAACATTTTCATCAGACACCTTCCTATAATATATTAATAATGCAATTTAGGCAACAACTGCAGCCTACTGTATGGGATGCTTCAGAAATGTAATTTGCCTAGAATATAAAATTTGCCATGTTCTAGACCTTTATAAATCACTGTAGTTGCTAACGCTCTTAGAAAGCTTGATCAATATGTTTCTTATTTTTACATCTCTTTTGACCTCAAATGCCCAGAAAGTATAAATGCAATACACTGGAAGTGTTAAGATGTGTTACATTATTGATGTATGTAAGCAAAATAAAATTCACATATGTCAATAATTCAATGTCTAAAAACAATGCTCTGGTCATTTGGCACAACAGGTGCCGCACACTCACCCGATCTACTACATGAGCATAAAAACATAGTGTGCGGCCACCTATATCCAGCACGGATGTAATCCATTGGCTAGGATGTTAAAGTATGAGGGCCGCCCCACCCTCGCCAATCCAGCCCTGCTCTGAATCCATAAAAGTACAACATTTCCAATGCTTTCTAGGGACAAATATGTAAGGTCCCCAAATATGCCAATGTTTTATTCCTTATCCACTGTACCATTTGCATATATCTGCTGTTTTATATAACTTTGAGCACAGGACTGGTTTTGGAAATGTTTGAGCCAGAGAGCTCTTCAATCTGTTTCCTTCTTGTTATTATCTTTTATTTATATAGCACCAACAATTTATGCAGCGCTCCATGCAATATATCCAAGGGATATGACAAGACTAGAATTGACAGTCTAAGACAAACCAATACATGAGGGAGCATTTGAATGGGCTGAGGAAAACATAAGGTGTGGAAAAAGAGGGAGGTAGTATGGAGGTTGTATTGGTAACAGGAGAGTTTTAGCAGCTAAAATGGTTGAGATTTTTGTTTAATGGACAGAGGATGAAAGCTGGAGGATCAAAGGTTCCAAAGGTTTGGGGCAGCAGAAGTCTTCTAAACGAGAAAAAGAAGGGGTGATAAGTAAGGGGGAAATCAGCCCACGGGAAGAACATAAAGATCGAGTAGGGGAGTATTTTATTACAAGGGCAGAAATGTATGGAGAAGCAGTGTCATGGAGGGCCTTATTTGTTAGGATTTTAAATTTAACCCCTTCGTGACAAAGGCTGATTTTACTTTTTGTACCCTTCGTGACAATGGCCGTTTTAACATTTCTGCGCTGCTCGTGTTTAGCTGTAATTTTCTTCTTCCCCGTTTACTGAACCCACGCATATTAGATATTGTTTTTTTCAGGACAAGAAGGGCTTTCTTTAGATGACATTGATTGTATGATATGATTTGTATCATATTATTTACTATTAAAAAAAGTATAAAATATGGTGAAAAATTTAGAAAAAAATGACTGTTTCTAACTTTAAGTTGAAAAATCTTTTACTCTTCTATAAAAGGTAATGAAAAAACCTGCTAAATAGATTCTACTATTTGTCCTGAGTTTAAAAATACCCAATGTTTTTTTGTTTTTTTGCTTTTTTCTACACATTATGGGGCAATAAGTACAGGTAGCGTTTTGCTATTTCAAAGCCATTTTTTCCAAATCTGGTAATTCTTCCCCCCATGTGCCATTTCGGGTATATTTGAAGCCGGCCCACGCAATTTACCCCATCAAATCATATATTTTTGAAAACTAGACAGCTCAGGGTATTCCAAATGCTAGTATTTTAACCCTTTCCAAGCACTAATTCTACCATCAGCCTTTGTCAAACTTTATGGTAGTAATTTTTTTTGCATTTGTTTTTTCACACACATTTTATTCAGGTATGAATAAACAGGTTCTGGTATATGTGACAATCATAAAACACCCCAATATGTGTTTAGCAACATCTCCTGAGTACAGCGATACCTCACATGAATGATTTTGCCTGGCTGTTTGGGGGCAAAAGGGCCACATTTGGGGTATGCGCATTTTCAATGTTGATCTTTGGTGTTTGGCGATCAACTGCCCATGCCCTATTTGGTACATCTTTGAGCCGGGCCATTTCAGTGTGCCCAATAAAGCCATATATTTTTGAAAACTAGACACCCCAGGGTAATTCAAATGCTAGTATTTTAACTCTTTCCATGCACCATATCTACCACCAGTCTTTGTCAAACTTTGTGGTAGTCATTTTTTTGCATTTTTTTTTTCACACACATTTTATTCAGGTATGAATAAACAGGTTCTGGTATATGTGACAATCATAAAACACCCCAATATGTGTTTAGCAACATCTCCTGAGTACAGCGATACCTCACATTAATGATTTTGCCTGGCTGTTTGGGGGCAAAAGGGCCACATTTGGGGCATGCACATTTTTCAATGTTGAACTTTGGCATTGGGGGATCCACTGCCCATGCCATTTCAGTGTGCCCAACAAAACCATATATTTTTTAAAACTAGACACCCCAGGGTATTTTAAATGCTGGTATTTTAACTCTTTGCATGCACACCTTTTAGCACCAGAATTTTTTCTAAGTTTGCAGTAGTATTTTTTTGTGTGTATTTTTCCCCCCACACACCTACTTTATGTATGAATTTACAGCTCTTTCCATGCGAGAATTGTTTTAAGCTAATATGCTAACTTTAGGACTTGCTCACAAAAATATATTTTTTATATATATTTTATTTTTTTGCCTTTTTTTAAAAAAAAATTTACATTTTTTTCAACTTGAAGGTTCCCCTGATAGTGACATCAGTGGGAAATGATTTTTACATTTTACTGTTTTTTTTACTATTTTTTTCTAATTGTTATTCATTTTATTTTATTTTTTAATTTATTTTTACTAATCACACTGTGATTAGAAAGCTGGGCTCCATTGACTTGCATGGTTGAATGCAGTACCTGTATTGAACCTGCAAGTGGAGCCAGAGTTCTCTAGAGGGTCTGGAGACCCTCTAGCGAACTTTTTCGTCTTTATTGTTTTTTTTCCATCTTGCTGATGGTGAAGATCTCTCCGGAGCGGTCACAGTCCATCCAGAGGTAAGTGTTTGGTGTCGTTGGATGCCTCCTGATCGAGGCATTCCAGCGACACCATTTAAGTTTAGGAGGTGATCGTTGATCGCCTCCTAGACACTTTTAAAATGGGCGTCCGCCGCCATACAATGTATGGCGGATGTTGACGCCCCGGGGAGATGGCCCCGAGTGCCGATCGTGGCATTGCTGAATGCCTCGAGGTCGAGGCATTACAGCAACGCCGTTTGGGTGCAGAAAGCGAAAGTAGATCGCTTTCTGCACCCGTTTAAAGACGTGCCGGTCCTGGCACGTCAATTGTCGTTAACGACTTGATTTTCCGTGACGTGCCCAGACCGGCAATTGTCATCAAGGGGTTAATTCTTAAGGTTATAGGGAGCGAGTGGGGAAGCAGAAGAAGAGAAACCGCAGAGGAGAAAGTCAAGATAATGGATAAGGGAATGAACCAGGATTTTGTGGCTTCTTGAGAAATAGGCAGATGCAGGTGGCAGGATCTGGCAAGGGACTGAATGTGAGGGATGAAGGAAAGAATTAAGTCGAGGATGACGCCAAGGCATCGAGCCTGGTTAGTGTTGGAAATAGTCATGTTGTTAATAGTGAAAGAATTCAGGTGCTGGGTTCATGTTAGACCTACTAAGCACATGACACAGATGACTATGGCGCATGACAATGACAGCGCTTTTGAAAGAATACATTCAAAACTTTGCACTTTTATGAAATCAGAGCAGATTTGATTTTAGACATGCTTATATTAATATAAGTGTCTTTTATTTTGATTGGTTTTACCAATTTTGTGCTCGCTATAACCTGTGGCTAAATTATGTAGAAAATCAGCATGTTATTATATTATGGAAGAAACCAACTAGTATTAAAAAATGTAAAATGCATTTCCTCCAATCCCCAAAGTAAAGCTGTCAGTAAACGAATGCTCTTTAATTAGAATAAACCAGAGGCATGTGGTTTCTTTTTGCATATTAATGTTTCAAGCTGGACATATTTTACATTACATTTTTTTCTGTTTCTAAAAATAATTACAATTTGTAGCACAAAAGGAAGAAACATGTTAGTCCAGATTTCTCATGCGTCAAGAAAATCAAAGGAAGTTATTTATTAAGTAATGAGCTTTTTAGACACTGATAAATCAGTTCCATGTAGTGTTCTCTTTTGTTACACTATGACATCCCCAAATGTAAAGGGAGTCTACGCAAAATCAGTTTTTACCATGGAAGTGGATTATTCATGATTAGACTATCTTGTAAAAGGAAATGCTTAACTGATTAAAGGTAGGTTTGATAAATTATATGTTATTTTTGTTGGATATTAAAGCAAAACAACAGGATTGATATTGACTCTGTTTCTAATGTGATCATTTAGATGATGTAATAATTATATGTGTCCTTCGCGGACTAAGAGGGATTAGATGGAAACATAATAACTTGCATTTACATTTAGCATTCATTTCTATACACAAAGTATTACATGTTATGTTACATTTTTATGCCAGCAGATTCTGCATTGCTTGAGCAGAGCAGTCATGAAGAACACAGAAAATCAAGCATGTCTTCATAATGTGTTCAAAACCGTAGTATAATATACAGTGTTCAGGGACAACAAAAATCTGAACACCGGGCTTATATATATCATCCCACGGAGATATGTTCACTGAATTGGTTGTTTGCAGAAGAGTTTGAGATTTCAGTGGCCCAAGCCTTGTGCGCTTTTCCTGCAAGAGAGGATGGATGACCTGACCTTGCATAATAAATAGTTGAAATCTGTGAGATGACTTTCAACAATTCTCTCTGTGTTAACTGTGCATTATGCAGGTCCAGGTCAACTCACTTGGGCTACCCATTCATAATAAATGGTGCAGTCAATTAGTTGACATTTTTAGTTCACCTCTGTTTAGAAAATCCACCATGATGTATGATATTTGTTCAATGCTAGAACCATTAGACTCTCAGTATTTTGACCCCATTTTCCAGAGAATTCATAACTTATAGCAATATTATTTTTAAATATATTATTAGTGCTGGGTCAGTTCACTAAAGTCATGTAAGTAAACATTTTAAATTGTTTGTTGTGATTGGCTGATGAAGATTGACAGATATGAAATTGCTCTGGGACTATACAATTAATATACTTTATGTATTACTGTGAGACTCTCATTTTTGATTAGTAGAAGCAAATTTACATGGTACTAAATGATGCTCTTTACATTGGATGACGTATAGGATTTTGCTAAACAAAGATATATGGTGCTAATAAGGTCACACATGTGGCTATTTATATATGATGCGTTGTAGCATCATGTTATGGAGCTCTGTTAGCAGAGTTCAGAAACATTCAATGTATGTTTGCCCTTGTTCCCGTTTGCTGCTTGATCTGACCATTTGCCTGTATACTGACTTTGCCACCATTGTGTTACCGTTCAGCCTACGCTTGACCAAAAGCCTACACTTTTTGATTTTCAGTCAGTGTAGTTGCTTGATAGACATGTGGGTTAAACATAAGCCACTGATCTGTGTTCATTATTCTGGCCTCCCAGTGGACAACTGCAAAAGAACAAAGCTCCGATCGTTTGCGGAAGTTCACCGTGAGGCCAGAATAATGAAGCAGATTTTTTGAGAAAGAGAGGTGTTTCTCCCGGTTGCGACAAAAGGGGAGAGGGTGTGCCTGAAGTCACTGCTTTTTTAGCCGAAGTTCACCTGGAGGCCAAGTCCATGGAGAACGGATGAAGAAGGAAGCTACGAGTGGCAGAGGAACAAGAAAGAAGACAGAAGAACAAGAAGATGCAAGAGATAAAGTGGAGCTACGGGGCAAGGAAACAAGGACACGAAAGCAATCATTCAGGAATGTAGGGAGATATTTAAGAGAGAGTGTGAGCGAGAAAGTGAATAAGAGCATGGAAGAACGTAATTGAGAGTGTGAGAGAGTGGGTGGCAGTGTGAGAGAGCATGAGTGGGAGCAAAAAAAATCAACAAAATTAAAATTAAAATTCAGAGCTCTTTGCTCTTTTAATTTTCAGATATTTGTACGAATTGCCGAAATTGGCAAATCTCATCTATCTATCTATCTATCTATCTATCTATCTATCTATCTATCTATATTACAGTTCTATTTCCTGATTAAACTACTATGAATGCCAGGGGTCATATATAACAGTACATGCATCCATGGACATTTTTCTTACAACTTTTTCAGTGCCTACATCAGCTATGTGTCATAAGAAAATGAATGAGGTTATGTTTTGAAATACATTTGGGAGCAGCTTGATTTTTTTGTTATAAAATGAATGCAGTAAAGCAGAAAAATTACAGGCATTCTAATGTCAAGGGACTCTTGTTTGGAGTAAAGATGCCTGCTTGCTAACCTATTAGAATAACAACTCCCAAGGACCCTAGACTCATGAATATGTTAATAGCAAAAGAAGCTGCTGTTCCGAGTCAATATTACCTGTACATTTTTACTTTCTACATGAGATCTATAATTAAGTGGAACTTCTTTAGAAATAAATATTGTTCATAATTGGCCTTGTGATAATCACTTAATAATTATTACCTTATTTTGTTTCAATTGCATCAATGTAGAATTGTTTTAGGTTGTCTTCTAAGTTTACTATTTCACCATCTTCTGTAGTTTTTCAGCTTTAATGATTAGAAAAGAGAAAACAAAGCACTGCTATGATAAATGCCTTTAATATCCTTCTTTGTTATGAACTTTGCTAAGTCGTTTTCCAGCATTTAAAGCACAATATTCTCTCTGAAGATATATGTTGGTAAACAAAATATACGATTAAACAACACATGTCCATCTTCAAATATTTTCAATATATGAGCTGTGAAATGTATGCTTGTTCTTGTGTTATATTTTGAAGAATTACTTTTTTATATTTATTTATAAAAGTTACTTTAAAACTGAAAATAGTTTTTTTTCACCCATTTACCAATTCAAGCCTTCAGAGTAACCCAAATCTGTTATTCCAAAAGATGTTTCATCAATATTTTTCTAAAGGGTTAAAAAACGTCATGATTTACTCCAAAGGCAAAGCACATTACCCGAGCTAGTTAATCGTCTCTGCATTAATTATTTCAATTGGAAATACACATTACAGATAACTTTTCAATTGTAAGGTCCAAAATGTCTGTCCATTCTCAATCTGTATCTTTTTTCATACTCCCTCTCTCGCTCTATATAAAGCAATATAGAGAATTTCCGAAAATAATCAAATATATCTTTTATCTACAGCATACGAAGGCATTTTATACATTGTTCTTACATGTATATTTTCTTCAATAAATGTTTCAAAACTCTGGACTGCACATTGTTCCCCATTTATTTTAAATCAGCTCAATTGTCTTTAACTGCCAGCATAATTCTGCCAACCTAAAAATTAACCCTCTAATTTACTGAAGAAGGAAACTATTGTGCAGAGAAAAGGCTGCAATGTAATCCTTTTTTCTTAAGAAAAAAAAAAAACTGTACAAAACCTTATTGGCCTGCTGCATTAATAAGAGGGCCAGCCATAGCCAAGATCAAAGTAACGTCTCCACATTCCTCTTTCATTGTCTTCCTTTATTTCCACCAATACTTTTAATCTTATCCTCTTAAAATTTCCTCACCGCCATGTCTTATGATAACTTGCACATTTCTTGAATTTGACATTTACTTGAGCAAAATTCTAAGGAGGCAAGTGCCCCCTCTTATCTATGCCTCCATACCCCAGTGGCTAATATAGGTATAACAATCACGTCTGCAAACTTCCTTACAAATGGTATCGATGACTTAACTTTGCAGCACCAACGTTCATTATTTTTTAGTCTCCTGTTTAGTTGCATTGGGGTGTAATCCAGAGCCATTGAGTTACTGTTGAGCATGCCGTTGACTATGTCATTCTCATTAGTTGACAAGTTGCGTTGGCTAGCTCCTACTGAGGAGCCATGTTGATTTTGTCAAGCTGAAGCCTTTCAACTATGATCTAATTACAGAAACTGTGGTTCAACTCAACTTACAAATTCCACCACAACTTCATCTTGTAGTAACTGGTTATGATGTTTTGCTATTTTTAACCCCTTAAGGACAATGAGCGGTCCCCAAACCCATTGAAAACAATGCATTTTGAGCCCATACATGTACGGGCTTTGTCATTAAGGGGTTAAACTAGTTCAAGTGCATGCACTGCAAGTAGAAACATAGAAACCCATCTAGCCTGCCTGATGTCTTAAATACAAATAGCATTTTAATAATTAATATTGGTTGAAAAAAATCTGTTGCCACCCACATGTCAATACAATAACAGCTTTTCATATAATCATAAACCAAAGTATTTTATGGACTTCTATAATAAAATATATTTACAATCAATGACTGTGTAATACTGTTATACTATGGCATATTATCAATATGATATTAGTTGGTCTCCAAGAATTGGCAGATATTATGCAGGTTAAGTATCCAGTTTCAATGCAATGGAAATGATGAATATAATCATTACTTATAATTGAATTATTTTACTTATGATGATTTGTACTGACATGTAGCATGTGCTGGAAATAATTTATGCTTTAGAAAATTAATAAGCTCTAGGTCATATTCCAAAAACATAGTCTGCGTCAGAAGCATATTGTTATGCCTTAGAGAAAACTGATTATACCAGTTTAACACAGATTACAGTTAAAGGAGAGGGAACAGATTTATGCATTAAATTCAAAATATAATTGAAAACTGAAATATATTTTATTCCACACTGTCTTTATATATGAAAATTGCACAATGAAGCGTTTACTGTTCACGCATACCTTAAAAAACTGAGCATAACTAAATTTGTTCTATAAAATGTTTCTGGTTTTCACAAGATATACTGAACTGTCAGTGTAATAGAAAACTAGCGATATTAAGCCTAAGCAGTAAACGCATGGAGGAACTGACTGATAGAGGTAAGTGCGGCCCTCAAGAAAGCCCTCTCTGTTGGTGCTCCCTCAGTGTCGACAAAGAAGCAGCAGAGCTATGGTGGACTGCCCCCTCCTGAGCAAACAAAGGTAGGGGTATGTGGGGTACAAAATCATATATCATAATAAGTAGGGTGCATATAAGATACAATCTACCTTTCTCGACTTATAGTTAAGACTGTGAACCTGTGTATTCTAACAGATAGGTAGAAATGCACATAATCCCTTAAGGTTCCTCATCGCCCAGTAGGGCAAGATTGTAAGCTTGTGAGTAGGGCTCTCTACAGCTAATGTATCGGTTTGTCTTAGTCTGTCAATTCTCGTCTTGTCATACTCCCTGAATATATGTATTGTATTAAGCGCTGCGTAAATTGTTGCCGCTATATAAATACAAGATAATAATAATAATAGTATGAACACATGCACAGAGCGTGTGAGTGGCCCAAAAGAGTTCAAGTTGCATAGTTAACAAACTCAACTTGAATGCCAAGTTAAAAACACTTTGCAAGTTACTACATTTGTCTATTTAGGTGTAGACATATTGGCCAAAAATAGGTATATTGAAGAGACAATTTGAACAAAAATAGAAACATTATTTGAAAAATAATGGTGCTTGCCAATTTATAATTAATAAGAGATATCCATGTGAGCTTAATATTTTGAAATTGCAAGGTACTGTAAGCATTCACAAGCCCTTGAGTTTACTTGTGGCTACATTTTCCTTAGTGAATTTCCAACTTGTACAAATTGGATTTTTTGAACTTTAGCAACTTACATCAAGGCATGTCCGCTAAGTCAACTATCAGATTGACTTCATAGTGAACAGGCACCCTTATGGTTTGGATATTTTAAATGGAAACAGACTGTGCTTAGGTTTTTGGACACAAATTTGAGAATTATTCTTTTGTCATTTTTTCCCTGCTATATTGATACACTTATAATTTCAATAATGATTTCAATAATATAATTTCAATAATGATTATTTTATTAAAATTAATATGGGGTGCCCTTAGCTTATAGATGCCGACATATTTATTATTTAAAAGCATGATCTCTGCTGCTCAGTGTGTTCAAATGGTGGATACAAATTGGGCATGCTTTTGTCATACCTGGGAATCGTCCAGAGGTCTCTATATATTAAAATGTCCAGATGAAGAAAAAAAGTCAGGAGAGTTAAATTGTCTGACAACTTAAATCATTGTGAATAAATACGACGTGCATTGTAAATAATAAGCCCAAAGAATAAATGTAATTTTTATAGAGCATGACATTAAAATTACCGAAGGCTTATGTTTTTAATAACAATACCCCCCAAAAAATTCATGATTTGCATATTTCAATCATGAAATTTTAAAATGTTTTACCGTACACAATAATCACAATTCTAACATACAAAAATGTGATAACGGGAACAAAGCGGATGTTCTGTATTTTGCATTCATTAATATTATTTTGCTCACACCACATTATACTATACCTGTGATGTACAGCAAAGCAATCGACTGCAAGTACTATGTATTTGGCTTAGCTGGCAAAGATGATTGATGGTACACAGGAATACAAAATCATTATAACATTAATAATACTATTTTCTGCTCTGATAACCCTGGTAGCCTTCCAGCCTCCAACAGACCTACTTGAGTTGCGCTGCACATAAATCTTCTAGGAGGGATGTTGAATATAGGATTTTATAAATCTTTACACCGGTTCTAGCTTTACAGCATTATGAATGTGCTGACCATTTAACATCATTTCATTTACTATAATAATCAAACATGATAGAAAATGTATTCATCTGAAACTGCTGTTGTTCATAAAATCATCACTTTGCTCTACTCCCTATATTAAAGTACATAGCCGTGACTTCTTAAAGGACCAATTATGCACAGAATTTGTTTCTCACAGCAAGAGAAGTAATATTTGTCAGAGGCTGCTAGCCTTGGGTGCTGCCCTAGGCCTGACCCAGGACAGCACCCAACAGTCTCCTCGTACGCTGCCGCCGTCACGGCAGGGTGTCAGTCATATGATGCGGCACGCCGTTTTAAGCATTTTGTGGAATAGTGAAAATGGGCTTGTTGGTGAAATCAGAAATCTTGTTACCAGCCCATTGAGCATCAGCACACCAGAGAGCCTGTTCACTCAAGATGGCTGTCTGCACCACTTGTTTTGCGGCTGGGGAACTGCCACTGCCCAGACCTGGCCTGGGCCAGAACATGTCACTGACGCCAGGCCTAGTGTGGCAGGATTTAAGGTTAATGATGACATGCTGGCCCATACCACTGATTTTCGTGCACTGTCCTGCTGTCCTGTCTTTATGGGCAGTGGTGAGCCACCCCCCCAACATAGGTGTCCAAATTTGGAATTTGGGGGGGGAATTGTATGCTTGCCCGCTAAGGAACCTGACTGGCCATCAAACAGAGAACAGCATGCCTTATGCTCCCTGCCGCATAGAAGCAATTTGCCAGGGAGACTTGGGAGAATGTGAGCACTAAAAATATAAAAAAACATATATATGATTGTCCCTTTAAGAGTGAGTGACACGTATACAAAACATAAAATTCTAGCAGTTAACACAGGATGACATGTCATTCCTTCAATGCATTGCCAGAGAGATCTGAATGTAACAAGTACTCAAAATGAGTTACGTTCATAGGGATTTAAATGCTGTTGTCGCCAGAGGAATCCCTCACTGCAGAGACCATGATCAGGCCTCCGGGTGTATCTCACTGTTTCTTATCACACTTTCTGTGATAAAGAATGCAGGGCAGTTGAGCTCTGCATAACTATTACTGTGTGATCAGAGCTGTAGGAAGATCAAAGCAAGCTGCTGTGACAGGTTTCACAGGAGCTTGCTGCAGTGTGAATAGACTAACTATTGGGAGAAACCTCTGCTCCTACCTCTTAAATTACAGCGTACAGGGTTCCCTGGTTACAAAAACAATCCTTGGGGTCTGCAAAGTAAAGTTGCAATCTTGAAAACAAAAAATCCATAAAATGAGGGAAAAATGGAAAAAAGAAAATTTGAAAAAAATCTTACAACCTTCTCAGCTCTACTACTTGCCAAACTTACTATAGTGTTACTAAATTCCTACAAAATTCATACAATTTTAGCAATTAGATATGTGTGAAAGTGTGCACATACACATGATTTTTCAAACAAAGCCCAACTTGTCTTGAAAAAAGTGGTACACCCAGAGGCTCCTCAAGGCTGAGATGGCCTCCTGTCTCAGAGGAGCCACACTTGTTTCAAATTGTTCAACTATTTTATCTAGCTGGCCAGTTTAAACACCATGCAGATTATATCCTGAAAGTAGTGTTACAACAACTGGTGGCTAAGAAGAAGTGGGGGGGTTATTATAACACTTGAATGTGAGGCTAAGAGGCTTGAGTTCCCAAAAATTGCTTTGGATATTACATAGAAAATGTAGGAATATATTTCTAATCTATATTTTTTTATTTTGCGTTACCAAAAAAAATGTTGTGCTTTCAACTTTCTCTCTTCCTATATTGCCAAGCTCTTCTTGTGTGAAGAAATTAGTAATTTAACATTTAGGGAAATAAGCTTGTATTCCTATATGTCTGTGGAGAGAATAAGTTACAATAAGTATGTAAGACATATTGTTGCGGTATACTTTACACACTTCCTTGGCATTCAATAACCTAACAAGGGAGTTATTCTCCATTTCTCATGGAAAGGATGGTGAAGAGTTTGGTTAGAAGCAATATTCTTTGGCATAATGATGATGTTTCTGTGACCCCTATGGTTCAAGTCCAAGTTTCTGGTAGCCTTCAGGATGTTGAAGAAGTTAGCCAAGCTGTCCAGTGAGTGTATAATGACAAATTTCCAAAAGTTATACAAAGCTAAATCTGAAGTGGTAGCTACCTTTGGATAAGATTTGTTGTTTCTTGCAGTTTGACCTGCTTATGGTGTTGGTGCATGTAGGTGGTAGCTGCCGAGATACGTACTGGGGCTTTGCCCTGGTTAAGGCTTAAGGCAACGCCTGACATAAATGCATCACATGTGGCTACTGTAGCTGTGAGATGTTATGTTTCAACTTCTGAAAATGTCCTGGGATGTAGCCCAATGTAGCCATTCTAATGTTCGACCTATGTTGTAGATTCTTTTTTTGTTTCACAATTAACCTAAAATGGGCCTATAAAGAAGATAGGTGGAAGAATTATCTCCAAGGTGAGACATGGTTTTATATGTGAATAGTGTTAGGTCACAGTTTAGACATAAGGTAGGCTTTTACTGCATGTGTATTTTTAAATCTTTAAATAACATTACAGTTGTTTATTTGGTGTATAGAATAGTAACATACAGGACTGAGAAAAAGTGACATCTGCATAAAGTAAGAGCTTCTCTGTAGAGCGGTTACGCTTATTTGTATTCCAGGCTGAGGTAAATTTAAGAAGTCATTATAAAAATGATGACACTATTAGGAGATATATGGTTCTGCTCTATCAGCATTTTAATTAGTTTTGCTTCATCAAGGTCATGGCACAACAGATATATTTCTGATCAGGTGCACTGAATACTAAACTTGTTTCTTAAGCAAATTCTGATTTGTGGTACTTTTATCAAATACCTCATCTGTTTAAGTATTCAAGCCATGATCAATGCGTGGACATGGATATGTAATTTAAAATATTTTACAATTACTGTGTATATATACCGTATATGTTATACCAAATTCTAGTGTTTGAATATTAAGTTATGCCTTTTATTGTTAGAGCACCCTTTTCCAAATGTTAATTCATACTTAAATACCGATGATATTACAAATTCTAGAAGGAACAAAACATTAATCAAATAATAAATATTTCTTAAATTCGCAATGATTTCACAGACATGTCCTGCCACTAAATTCAGATGAAAGAAGAGAAAATGTATGTGAGAGAGTCTAAGCCAAGATAGTAATCTTCAAGCAATCATTAACAATAATTGGATGATTAAATTGTTGACAAATTAAAGAGAACATTTGTATCAATACTAGATAAACTGTATTTAAATTAATTTTGCACTGGATAATTAAAATAAGTGTGTATTGTCACTAGACAGTAGACATTATAAGTGAGTATTGGCTTTACTATTAGCCTGTTCTCCAAAGATAATATGAGTAGCTTGGGTGATCTCCACCAGAATCACTTGTGTGCGCCATTATGTCATACTTGACATTACAGATTTGTGGCTTACAAAACACTTAAGAGTATGATTAAGTCAAAGACAAGACTAGCCAGAGCTGGACTGGCCTGTGGGGATACCAGCCTGTGCTGAGGGCTGTCTGGAAGCCACCTCCATGTGGTCAGCTGCCACAGATGTCTAAAGGTAATTTAAAGGTAGATAAACGACACCACTCCCTTGTGATCTCCCGTCTGGATTATTGCAACTCCTTACTAACCGGTCTCCCCCTCTCCCGCATTTCATCGCTTCAATCCATCCTCAACACTGCAACCAGATTAATTTTTCTCTGCCGCCGTTCCTCATCTGCTACCCCACTATGCCAATCACTTCATTGGCTCCCCATACCCTCCAGAATAAAATTTAAACTTCTGACCCTGACCTATAGAGCCCTCAACAACTCTGTAGCACCTTACATCTCTATGCTCCTATCCAAATACACCCCTACCCGCCCCCTTCACTCCTCTCACGACCTATGGCTATCTTCTACTGTTTTTACCTCTTCCCACTCCCATATTCAGGATTTCACCCACGCCGCACCCCTTCTATGGAATTCCCTTCCCCGTTCCCTCATACTTTCTGCCTCGTACACAACTTTCAAAACCTCTCTGAAAACCCAACTGTTCAGGGAAGCGTACAACATTCCTTCCCAGTACTCCCAACCATCATCATAATCAAGCCATCTAAACAATCAACAGCTTCAACACATCATCAGAACCAGATCAACTCATCCCCATCCAAGCAGTCCTCTCCTTTTGTCTCACTTCCCCCTCAACCAACGACTCGATTGTAAGCTCGCAAGAGCAGGGCCCTCTTCTCCTTTGCACCAGTTTGTTATTGTACGTGTTATTGCGTTTCTAAGTTGTTCTTCGGAGAGTAACAGCGCTGCGGAATCTGCTTTATAAAGAAATGTAATGTAAAAGGTAGCCATTGGGTCACATAACATAACTGTGATCCTGCATGTCTAGTGCGGCAGCATCCTGAGGGAGGCAATGCAGATAGACTGCTTTAGGAGGACGGGCAGGGATGGAGGAGTATGTATGTTTACGTAACATCTTTAATGCTGGATTGCAAAATTTCTATTGCCTATAACTATGGAAAGTTTACTACATAGAATAAATTCATAAAGGGGGGCTTAACATAAAACGCTACTGATCTGATCTGGTCAGCAGCATCTTCCGGGAGAGAATCTTGTGATCGTGGTCTATAAGCAGACAAGTTTTAGAGTTAAAAAAAAGGTGTTTCCATGCTTGCAAACGATCTGTAGCTAGATCAGATTGTAAACCTACAAGGATAATTGTCGTAGATAGATAGATAGATAGATAGGGAAAAGAAAAAATGTCAGTGCGCTAAGCTAGTCACAGGCTCAAATAATACAAATGTATAATACAAGGCCTACCAAACAGGTGTAAGCATGCTGCAAAAACAGTGTATTGGCTGTACAATGTATACAAAAAACAAAAACTGTCTGCACTTCTTACCCTAATAAAGTTGGTAACAAATATATACACATAATATAAATGAGAGGTTTTGGTTATATGAATTGGCCAAAGCATAATTAAGCTCACCCGCCACGTCAAGGCCCACTCTCAATAGGGTGAGAACCTACTCTCACCTCCTACATAGATAGATAGATAGATAGATAGATCTTCACAAGGGTCACGGGGAAATTAGCAGTATAGGGGCAGTTGGGGATACATTTTGTAAACAATGTTTAATTATACAGAATATCTATTGATTTATCAGGTGTTCAGAACAAGATTAGTAGAACCCCACATTTTATGTTAGTCTCTGTGTATCTGATGTAATTGAAGAGTCATCATCACATTTCTACAGGAAACATAAAGGCCCCTGTGTTATATGACCACGAGCTGTTTATTAGCACTGCCACAAAAGACTAGCTGGTCAGATATTGAGGTGCTGGTAAAATTATTCTGACCACGTGATTGATTGGCTGTAATAAATAAAAATTACAACAGGCTAAATCTTAACTAGTCCCTTGTCAAGATGTCACAGGCCCTGTATACCAGAACCAGGGCACTGCACCAGACGCATAAAGTCCAAGCTACAGAAGGCACAGATAGATTGAGATCATAGCAAGGACAACAACAATTCTAGAGTGAGAAACAAAGCTCAATAAATCAGAAACAAGCATTCAAGACGTAGGTCAAAGGCTGGATTAGGTCACATACAGGAAGCAGACAAAACTGATTTGTCTGGGGAAGCACCATGACAGCTGAGCACTAGTTGTAAGCAGAGTAACGTTTAACCCTTAGGGTGCAACTCGTATATATGGAATACATGGTTGGACAAGTGAACCCAGGAGGCTAGCCATGTATCCCGTATGTGGTGGCACTTCAGCGGCACTGAAAATACATTTCTGTAGTGCAGTGGGGCTGCAGCTGCCCTAAACAGCTGAGCTGATCAACTGCCTTCCTTTACCCTTCCAATCCTATATGGCTGCATGTTACCATGGTAACAGTTGTTAGATGACCTTTCTATCATGAAGGAAACAATAGATGACCTCTGTCAACTAAATCTAAATAAGCGAACACTACTTAAAGTGACTTGTTTATTTACCTGAAATAGGAATATCTGACGTTGTTTCTCAGTAATTACGAGGCCTAGCCTTGAAAACAGACAGAATGGTAAATTCTTCACAAATGTTCTGAGTAATGTTGCCTTGAACAAATGTTAAATACATAAAATAATAATTTTTCAGAATGTTTGTCATCTGAGTACATAATTGATCCACACAATTAATTACAATGCATTGTCATGATGTAGAGAGAGTTAAATATGTGTGTTGGTAGAATCTTTATGTTATATTTTTTAAAAACAGATAAAATACTACTGATATTTAAAATAAATGTTTTTTTCTATATAAATACCCAGAAAATTAGTCTGACACTCAATGAGTTAAATACCATCTCCAGATTTGACAGACAGCTCAATATACTCAATTATACGCAATGTGAGGCCAACCAGGAAATTGAGATGCATTCTGGAAGACCCAGACCTAGTAGAGACATGCTGGTGATACCCCTGTAGAACGGCAGAAGCTACATCTTTAAGAAAAACCCCACACCAGCCCCTAATACCCCTGACTGCCTGGTCAAGTGCTGTGTCCGTGCTTTGTATTTACTGAAAAGTTACCTAAACTGTACAGGCCTAACAATCAAGGAGTTAAAGCATTACTCAAAATTAAATTCATAAAAACAAAAGCTCAAGATTGGAATATGATCAATGTATATGTTCTAATACATTATCTTAAAATAATAGTCCACAATCCAGTCTTTCAAGGCCCTTAAATTGTCAAGGTTTCACAATAATACTGCAAATGCCAACATTAATTAGGGCAACTGTATCTGTCAGAAAGACTGCTTTGACTTCAATCGCAAAGAGGACGGCATACAGAAACAATGAACTCTGTGGTGCCCTTAGAAACAGGACTGAAAATCATCTTTCTGAGAAATATGATCCAATTGTTGGTAGTTTGAACAATTGTAAATTGTTCAAACTACCACAAAACCAGCTTAAGCCACCAAACTATGACAAAGATTTGGAAATACCAATAAATTAGTATACAATAAAATGAGAAAATTGTCCAAAAATGATTTTTGGATTTCATGCATGCAAGTCTAGTAAAAAAACAGTATGTTTAGTCACAAACAAACGGTGTGAAAAAAAGTGGGCATTTTTATGATCTGGATCTTCAAGAGCTGGATGTCAATGGGAAACCTTATATAGCGTGAGTATAGGGTAAGTCATGGATTTTTTTCTGGGGCGTTCTTTCTTCATGGGATATCCAAAGCTTTGCAGGATATATTGAAGTAAATGTGATTTTTCACAAGAAGTATTCCCTGTGTTTGTGGGAAAACAAAGCTGAAAAAATCATGAAACATGGATGGATTCTGGGACTCTGATCAATCTGATATTTTTCATACTTTGGTTTTCAAGATCATCTTTTTTGTTATGTAGAGTGGCTATGGTATTACCCTATGTTGTAGATTAATGTTTTTGAGATGCAGGTTAAGCCTTTGCCCTGGAGATGCCAATTGAGCTAGAACATTGTGGTCTGAGGGAGCTGCAATGTTGTGGATTTAAAGAACCGAGTCTAGTTTGGTATCGAAGAACCAATTCTTGAGCTGTACAGGTGGGAGCTTCTGAAGTCTCCAAGGTGGGTTGTGATTTTGGCAATTTAGTGTTGGGATTGTATTTTCACAATAAATGGGATTTTTTCTTTGACTTGCCTTGCTAAATTGTTACAGTGTGGAAGGAGGAGTTAATGAAGGTTAAATATAAAAACAGATTGTGATGCAAAGTTTGAAAAGTGGCACTATCACCATAGCTACTAATGGAAGGATCTACTCAGCAGGGAGATTTCATTGTTTGGTAAGGTGATAAGGCCACCTTTCAAGCTTTCACTATTTACACACAACCGCAACTTATTTTTTTCATTTGGGAATATCAGATGTCAAGAAAAAGAAGTGAAAATAAGCCATTAGCACAGACCAGATTAAAAAGGGGACACCTGATACATTGTATGCCAATAATTAGCACATATTAGGAGGTAGTCTTGTTCTGCCAATTTTTAGGTAGGTAAGCTACTGGAAGGCAATGATCCTTGAAAAACCTTAATTAAGCTGTTTCTTAAAAAGCTCTCCCTGCATCCTGGCCCTGATTTAGCCAGTTCTTTCTAGGGTGTGCACTGCTGATGTCCAAACTGAAATAAGTGTGCATAAGTGAAATAAGAGCAGTGCATTGTCTCCATGCTTGAACTATGTTTCATACTTTACACATGCAAAGTGGCTGGTGGATGGTTGCCCGGTTCTCACTCTTCTTCCTCTTGAACTATGTATGTGATGAAAGTACAGATCTGTGGCCTGACCTTTCATGTGGATTGAAGAATGATCTGGAGCTGGCCATTAAAAGTCAAAAGAAGAGTGAAAAGTAAAGAAAGCTAGACACAACATCCTGGGGCCTGATTCTGAATAATAATACTGGTAAGTACTGGTAAGAATAAGTGTGATATGGTATAAGCAGGGCTGATTTGTTAATAACCTGGCTGCTGCATTTTGGGCCATCTGTAGGCGATGCAGTTCTTTTTCTGGGATGCCTAGGTATAGTGCATTGCAGTGATCCAGACAAGATGTCACAAAAGCATGGATTAAGGTGGCAGTGTCCTCAGGTGGGATTTGGTGCTTTATGCTGGCTATGTTCCTCAGATGAAAGAAAGCAGATTTTGAAAGTGACACACCGCTGTCAAGCAACACTCCAAGTTTCGTACTTCGCTTGATGTTTTACACTGGGTGTGTTAGCATTTAATTGGATTGGTGACGTTATGCTTTTTCATCTGATCAACAGGACTTCTGTTTTATCAGGGTTTACCTTTAACCAGCTAGTGTCCATCCATTGTTGGAGATCTGCTAAGCATCTGTTGGGATCTTAGTTCTTGATGCAAAGGAAAGATAAAGTTGTGTATCATCTAAATTGCAGGCATGACAACTGGTTATGTCCCCGAGGCAGAATGTATATGGCAAATAGAGTGGAAAATAGAATTGATCCCTGCGGTACTCCACACGTTAGTGGGGTGGGAGCTGAAGAGCATGTTCCTGATGATACTCTGTGATCTGTTTGTGAGGAATGACTTAAACCACATTAGAGATGTACCTCCCAGACTGCTTACATCTTGCAAGCGCTCAGTTAGAATCTGATGATCAATAGTGTCAACTGTAGCTGATAGATCTAGAAGAATTAGTATTGAGTAATCACTCTTGTCTCTTGCCATCAGGAGATCAGTTAGAACACAAACCAGGGCAGTTTCAGTTCTGTCACGTTTTCTGAAGCCTGATGAAAAGTATCAAATATGTTGTTTCTTGAGAGATGCGGCTCAGGTTGAATTAACACAAATTTTTCAATTATTTTACTGAGAAACGTGGGCCTAAAGCTTGACATGCAGTCTGGGTATAAGGAAGGCTATTTTAGAAGAGGTCTTACCGCCATGATTTTTTCATCACAGGTGTGCTACATGTTCAAATGAAAATGAAGGCATTCATCTTCCTTATGTTACGTTTCATTAAATTAGTAACACAAATTTATACAAAAGCCACTGCCAAGTATTTTGTAGATTATATTTGCAAATATTAGATCTTTTCTATGTCAGACTTTTGCTTGGTAATATGAATAAGACAGTTCATATTGCAGTAAGATAAAATTTAATTAGAGTAAAAAATATTTGAAAAATAGGAGCCAGTCAGTTCCTGGTACACAAGGTAATAGAGAAAAAGTATGTAATTCATGTCATTATAACATAAAAACCTAAATTGTACCATTAGGAGGAAGGTTGTTATTTCTGCAACCCAATGTGAAACATGTAATTTCAGCATAGGGGCTATAATAACCTGCTGGGGCAATGCATCATGTCAATTATACAGCAGAGCTTATTAGATGGTGGAAGTGTCCAGAAATGCCAGTTTAGTTAAAATCACATTACTAAAGAGGATTTGTAATTCAAAGAGTATGATTGGATATTTAAAATAGTAAATGATGACGGAACAGAAGATGGGAACACTTACAGTTTACTGAATTAGGCCCAAACATATCTCCTTGTAACAGGGGAGAAAATATTTTCAAATCCTGCATCCATCCATCTATATGTAACTTGTTACCTAAAAGCTAGTAATTGTAGCTAACACAGATTATAGTAAATATTAGCTTTTTATACTTTTTTGGTAAAGTGATAAAGCATAGTTTGCTAGTTATATATTCATAATTATATGCTCATAGTTAAGTGTAATGTTAATTATAAAGTCATCATGATTAAGTAGAATTACAGATCTGCTGTTAGGAAAAGTTCTACGGCCATCATTGCTGCAACCTCTTGATAGCCCAACAATTGTTTTGGATTTCCCAGGAATCTGTAGGGTGAAGAGACATTAAGCAATGGCATATACCGCCAAGGGCAAAGCACTAAAGCACACTTCAAACAACCTCTGGATAACAGGCAGTAGGGAATTGTCCATGCAGGTGATCAAGTGTCCTTCGATAAGTAGAGTAACAAATACAAGAATATTCAAGGATGATATAAAAACCTAGGGGATTTTTTCATTCATTCAACTTTACAGACAAGAAAGGGGCATCCTATAAGAGCAGAGCAAGAGATATTTCATGTTAATTAAATGGGTTTTATTTATTTTTTTGACAGGGCAGGTAAGATGTGAAATGTGCTGACAAGTAAATTGGATTAGGTAGATTCAGTCAATACATCTCAAAAGAGTATTTAGGTACCATATTTCTTTTCCTAGAAGACAGAGGAGACTGAAAATTTTACAACTCCTGCAAAAAATGAAAAGATGCATTTAATTGTATGCCACAAAACGCACTGGCATATATGCCAAGTGTACTTTATTCTCCTTTTCACTTATGCAAGCAATTATATGGTTCAAATATGTCAGGCTATCTGTCTATGCAGGCATATATCAGTTGTTAAATCTCTGTGTCAACAGTAGATTTCTTGGCAAACAGGAGAGACAAATGAATGCATTTTGCTTGCCTCAAGTTTTAGAAAAATACAAAAGAAATATAGGTTTCAGATCTAATAGAATTTCCTGAACTCCTACAAATAATTGAAACTGTTGTTGGGACCACCATAACTTATGCTTATAGACAAGACAGCCTTTCTGGAAATTCCAAAACATTGTAATGGCCTTCAGTTTTCCCTGCCTCCTTCTATGTTTAAGCCGCATTGGTTTAGCCACTGAATAGACTAATTAAGTTTTTTGATCAACTGCAGTGAGGGAGTACCTTATTGATGTTTTTTGGGGGAGATTACCATTGCTTTAGACCACAAGTAATATTTTACACTTAAGTATACTTCCATTCTATTTGTACATGCACACATGAACAGTTGTACACATTTCTATTCTTTTTATTAATTTATTAAAAAATAATAATATATCTCAACTATGAGACTTCCTGAATCACTCACATGAGTGCCAAACAAGCTATGTGAAAACCAGCACTACAATTTCTCTTCTTTATACGCCCCACAAAAGCATATACAAGTAGCAATAGTGTCCTTTGTTTTATATATGGACATATATTCCAGAATGCCTTATAAAACTTTGTGGGGGTGTTCCCAGTAGTTAAAGGGTCTATGTAGAATATATTGGTTACTGGCATTTTAAGATGTAGCGAGGGGTTATCTATTAACAAATAGTCTTATAACCATAGCAACCAATAGAATACTACTGCAGACTGGACCATTTCATTGGTTGTTAAAGTGAGACGACTACTTTTAAAACTTTGCTTGCAAATTCCATTTTATATAACTCCCACTGCTGTTGATCTCAAATTTTAATGAGGAAAAAATGGGGACACAGTTACTCTGACATACTTATAATTTATTTTCTCCCCAAAGAATCAATAAATGATATTTAACTTCTCTTAAATATAATATTGTCACCTGTACATTAAACATGTTTATGCTTTCATTTTAATGGACTCAAAATCTAATTTAGAAAGCTACCTCGGGGTGTATTTATAAATGTATGATGCAGAATGGCTTTGATAACTAAAGACATAACAAAATTTAGTCTCATAAAAGGATTTATACATCCGTTAATGCACATGTTTTATGCAATCCTCCATCTAAAACATCTGGTTGCATGAATATGTAGATCGTGTCAGTTGTTTCTTTACCAGATTAATTCATTCTTGGAAAAGAAAGTTAGATTTCTATATTTTTTCAGGCAAAACTTTTTTTTTTATCAGTCATTTGCACCCTAGAATTATTTTCATCACGGAATCCATTCAAAATCAGTCTTGACATGATTAGACCAGAAGAAGGGTTTACATATCTCTGAACTGTTCCTCTTTAAAGGACAGTCCCCCTTTGGTACCCAAATCCCATTGTACCTATCTCTTATCCTTTTCTAGACGATCCAAATGCTTGGACTGATATTCTACAGGCACCTAAAAGACACAATGATGTGTCTATAAATTGATATATTGAATTTCGTAAATTAAATTTTCTTATGAATAATAAACAGGTCACCGAGTCTCAGTAGAACATTGCCCCCAGCCAAATGACCCTCCAAACAAGTGTCTGACTATTAGATTGAAATGTTGAGAGGCATAGGATCAGCTGTAATTCTATCCTTTAGATTTTAAGCTTTAGTAAGCAGTGTCCTACATACCTGTGTTATTGCAAAGAAGAATTAGCTACTTCTTTTGCTGTCTGCTAAGTAGTACTGCCAAGCGTAATTACATTTTACACAAACAAAAAGTCTCCAACACAGATAATGCAGTTTGACTGACTAAGTCATGAGAAATGCTTTGAGAGATATCACATAGCCACAAACTGAGTTTCATGTTTAATTGGCTAGAAACTATGTTTGCATTAGATTCTACGTGGTACATGAGGAAAATAATGTTATTAGCATTCAGTACAATCTGCTGTGGCTTGAAAGGTAAGTAAAGAAATCACTTTTAAGTGCCTAGAGATCTCTTGTGGCCATGTCATAAAGCTTATTTTTTTTATTATTATTTTCTAGTTCCACGAAGCCTTGCATATGGCATTCATCTTCAAAAGTGCCTGAAATGTGGCAAAACACAAAATGTTGTTTCTGTGGGCCACCTGGAAAGGTAAGTGGGATGGATATGAAATAATTTTTAATTCTCATGATTTGGAGGTATCTTATAACCATGCAACACTGTAATAACCCACATAGGAGGTCTATTTGTGCCCATGAGACACTTTAGATCATTTTATAACTTCTTCCATGTAGCCCACCACGCAATATTCATTCTCAACCTGCCTGGAAGGTGGGAAAGTTTAGTTCTTCAATCTAACATTTGAGAGAAACGACTTTATATCTCACAATTGTGAGGAGTTATTAAAACAATTATTTTTCCAAGCTGTTTTTGGCTTAATGCGGGTTATCGCCTTGTGAGTTTACTCCAAAAATAAGATTTCCTTTTGCTTATTTCGATGTTTGATGCCATTTTGGCTACATAATTTATCACATGTACATTTGAATAAAATAAAAAATACAATGTTCTATGAACAAGTATATGTCTTAAAACGGAATGCATTTGATAAAAATGTTAACTAGAACTGTACTCCATAAATTCACTTTGTCAGCTATCGATAAAAACCTGAACTTGCAGTTGAAATCTATTTATCAGTATATATATTGTCACAGTGTCAGGTAGCACCATGTTGGGGAATCTCGTGGCGTACCTGTTTTTGAGCCTGATTTCTACTGTACAAATTGTATGTATGTAATAGGATGTATGATTTTATCTACTTACAGTATTGTAAACCTGTATTTTGTTGTGTTTGGAGACAAATTTTTTTGTGTTTTACATCTTTTTGATGAATTGTGAACATTAGTGCAAGTGCCCTCAATATTTTATTTTGTATACCCTACATTTGTTGGATATTTTTCAAATACACCTTAACTAATATGTAGATTATTTTAGACAGATAAGCACTATGTCCACTTAAAAAGAGACAGAAGTCAAAGGTGAAAGCATTTACTGTTCCATAACATTGTTTAGAGTTGAGGCTTAGCCATTTTATTTTTATGTCATGTCAGGGTTTGCCAGTTGGGGGTCAAGGATTGGGAGTTGGAGGTCAAGAAAGCAAAGTAAAAAGTGAAAGTGAACAGAAAAGCAAGGGAAAAAGTAATAAATAATGTGTTGTATTTTAACTCTAACTACATGGTCTAATGCAGTGGTTCTCAACCCGTGTATCCTCAGGACCCACATTTGTCTTTGGTCATTAAGTCGCGACCCAAAAATAACCTCAGAAAAGATGAGGGAGTGGAAAGGCTGCCCACGGGCTGCAGCAGGAAGAGGGGAGGAGCAATCAGAGAAAAACTTTATTCAGCTCCCACTAGGAACAGACAGCGACCGCAAACCAATCAAGCAACTTGCTTTGCGGTCGGGGAGCAATACTAAAGTACATGCCGGACCGGAGGCGGCCTGATGGTCCTGATTGTTGCGGCCGCAGTCCTGACAGCCTGCTGCTCGTGGATTGCCGCTAGAATGTGTAAGGCAGCCCCAGGAAAGTGACATTTTCCCGGTATGCCTCCAGTCCTTACCCTCCGCGACCCACGGAAGACAGGGTCGCGACCCATGAGTTGAAAACCACTGCTCTAATGCATGGTGTATAGATTTGAATGCTACTTTGTTTTGACCTAGATAGAAGATCTTAACTAGACCTATACCAAATAATAACAGGGGGTGAAAATAAAAGTAATGTTTGCTGTTTAATTAATTATTTTAATTCATTTAATTTATTTGGAGTGTTAGTAGATTTTAATATCTATTCTTTTCCATGTAACATAATATGTAAAAAAAAATGTGTAAACTTTGTGTTAATTATATCTTCAAAGATCAATGGGAAGAAATCCAAATTGTTTTTGTCCATTTATAACGGATTACCTTAATTCTATTTTGTATTTAACCAACGACAAGCATTTATCTTAATTGTATAGTAAACTGTTCTGCATTGAAATTGCGACGACGTGCCTTTACATTAAGTGACTTTATGGGGTTTGTGCATCTGCTATGGGATACTCTCGGACAGAAAAATCAATGTAGGGAAAATGGATGATTCTAGTACCAAAGATACAAACTGGAAAAGCTCATAGTAAACATCACGTACATTTCTCTTTGTTTTATAAAATTATAGTTACTAAAGCATAATTATTGCTAAGCAAAATGTTCCGCAGAGTTCACCAGCGTCCTCTAACTCTAATAAAATATAGAAAATTAATTGTATATATAATACACAAAAAAGGTCACATTTAAGAAAAATGTGCTTGGTCTAAGGCAGAAAAAATATTTTAGTCTGGGATTTTATACACACACAAATTCTGTTTTCATTTGCTTGTTAGCTACCCGTGTAATGTATTAATGGTTAACATCAATAAATAATCTTTTCATTACATATAATTGCATATATGCTGTTTTTACACACCAAATTTTTAAATATACATTTGCTACTTATCCCTTACCATCAATACAAGGAGCTGCATGTATTTATATCCACATCTTCAACAAGCCGACAGGATACATTCCTGAAGGCCAAGTGTAATTATGATGATGTGGTTGATGAACAGGTTGGAAAACCAAGGTCTCTGCTATGCCCCAAAGTAACTGGAAAGCTCTGTAATTCAAATACGGTACTCCTTTTAATTTCTCAGATAATAACTTAATGGGTTGAGCTCAAATGTGCCCATTACAGTAAGCAGAGGCATCTAATTTTTCTATGTAAATGGAAATCGTTGACCTTTAAAGTAGAACCAATTGAGAGGGAGCTTTCCATTAGCCCTATGATCAGAATATCATAATACCATGTTTATTTATTTTACTAAAATACAAACATTATTACACAGAAAGGAAATTAAAATAACTCGGCACATTTAGGTTGCAGGGTCGGCTGGTGGGCCATAAATATATATAAATATAAAGTCACTCTACACAGTCTAGAGTTAATAAAATCGATAGTGTGAATTTGCCATATATTATACTCTGTTCTCTGACAGTCTTTTAAATTTATTATTATACACATTCTAGATGATATATATATATATATATATATATATACAGTATATATATATATATAGAGAGAGAGAGAGAGAGAGAGAGAGAGAGAGATATATATATATAGATAGATATATAGTATAACACACAGCACACATATATTGCTCTCCCTGACTCTACCCACCACTGGAATCGTTGTCATCTCTATTTCCACCATTACGCTTATCTAAGTTACTGACACTCCTCTGATTCCTTCACTCTTCTACATCTTTTGTGTGGCAGCAGCAGTGCACACGACATATTGCTGCATTCTCTCCTGCAGACAGCTTCCGTTGACTTCCTGCTCTTGGCTTTTCTCCCACTTCTTATAGAATCCTTTGCTCTATGTTATATCCCAAACCAAGACACCTTTGTTGGGAGCCATGCTATAGGTGACCAGGTTGGGGGGTACATGAGAGGCCAGAGGCACAATGTAGTGAAGGTGAATTGAATATGATATGTTTGATATGTGTCATAACAATGCAGTGCTCTGCTTCACTACATCACAAGGTATAAGAGCTATGACTGAGATCTATGCTGCAAAAGATCGATTTCACAGCACAGTAGATTTGTCAGGGAAGATCAAAGCTTCAAGATACTTAGCAAAAATTATAATTTGGGACACTGCATAATACTACACATACCACATAACACTGGGGCTGAAGCTAGGGAAGAAGGATGAACAGCCAATCAGAGCACACTAAGTGACCTAAAGCCCCCCCCACTCTTCCTGTCTGGGTACAGATGGCACTAGGAGAGAGGAAATGGCTCTGCACAGGATTAATACGTTAATATACCCACCTTCTGTAGGGCCGGCTCCACTCTGCTAGTGTCTGACAGCCCCTCACATTAATCAAGAACTAACAGGTGGAACAGGTTATGACATCCGTGGAGTAGCTCAGGCTACTACAAATCGAGTAAGTCTACAACAGAATGAATGGCTCAGAGCCCACTACCACTTTGGGGCACTAGAGCAATTGCTCCATATACCCCTTGGTCAGTCTGGCCCTAGTAGAATTACTGGGTTATGCTTTAAGGAGCATTTGGGAGAATTATATCACACAGAGATAAAAACTAGGTCATTTAATCTAAAGGAAGCTGGATTATGAAGTTGCTAAAGGACAATTTAATTTGTAGAGTAAAACAAGAAAAAATGTGTTTCTATATGTCGTAATAGCAAGTCATCCAGAGCTTTTTTTCAAAGACAGTAAAGTTCTCCCCTCCAAAAAGTTTTCAGTTATTTAAAATCTTCAAGGATTATCTCTCTTTAAACATGGTACCATGAAACTGGGATTGATATAACAACTTGGAAACAGACACGCTTTTAATTTAACATCTCTAGTAGGGAAAGGATTTGCAGGATTACTGAGACATAATACTTATTAAGATACATCACACAGCAATGCTATTAGTTGGAGCCAGCACTGTTTTTTTGAGTAATGAGCAACAAAATTGATATCCCTCATGAAGTCCATACGGTTAGGAAATCATAGACCTCCTAAATGGAGGAATGGTGATGTATGCCTACAGGTGACGGTTGTCACACCAACTTGTGGAGTGCATTCATGGACTTGCTACCTGGTAGAGATGGAATGGCCAATTTCAGTATGAGAGGGGTTAATTTGATTGTACAGGCATGTGGTGCCAAAAGGTCTTGTAAGATAAATTTGTCCTTTGAAGCTCGGACTCCAACCAGGGCCTTCTACAAGGTGTGAAATCCTACAGTGAAGCTGACGCTTTGTCTAGGTTCAAATGTAGACGACCATATGCCTGTATCCCCTCATAGATACTGGATTCTTTGATATGCTAAGTGACCACTAGCAGTCAGGAAAACCATCTCATATCCAGGTCATATACAACACATATCAATAATAACTCATATATTCATTATCATACCTCCTTGTGTGCATACCTAGAACGGGGAAAGTGCACCCTACAAAAAGAGTACAAACATGGCGGCGCAACATAACCGGTTTGGAAGGAATTGTGAAGTCTATGATGTTCAGTCATAAGTAGCAAGTGTGACATATCTATGGACTTCACAATTTACAGGAAATTCATGAATGCATGAATTATGGCGATGGCAAGCACAAGAGGGACGGTAAAATGAAAATAAGTTATTTGGACTGATATGTTTTCACCACACAAGGGGGAGGTCACTTATGGTACACATTCCCTCCGCTTATACCACCTCTGGGCCGGCTTGTAAACGCGAGATGAACTGGGAAAGAGTATAAAGTTAATGAGAGAAGATTGGTCAGTGTGCTTACTAGGAGCCAAGATCTAATTTTGAGTAAGTCGCCATCTTTCCTTGCTGGAGCCCTACGGACAGAAAAACTGTTACTTTACCATTCAAGTGAGTAGTTAGGTTTTCTGTAATTTTCTCCTTTTTATTTTTATCTGTTGGTGTAAATAATCTGTTTATCATCTTTTTTGTATGCACTGTGATTTTTTTGTTCATAATAAATATTCCTTTGTTAAGTTCTGCCTTTGTCTGGTAAAGACTCACGTTACCTGATTAGACCATTTTATCGGTAATTGGAAATCACGTAATTATTGTGTTAAAATATACTGTGGGGTTTTTTTTAGTCGGATTCACTTGGGGTACCAAGACACCCCATTTCTAAATTGTCATGGTGGTGGCAGCGTTATTTTGATATTTGTTATATCATTATAGTTAATTGCGGGTGGTATTAAGGGTGGATATTATCACTATTTCCGGTCTAGGGCAGACAGATAGTGAATTTTAACCCTTTTACCACCAGAACCAAGTCACGCGCACGCTTGGAGTAGAGTGCGTTCGTGACAATGGTGGTCTCAGACTAGTACAGTTGTGTGAAAAAGAAAGTACACCCTCTTTAAATTCTATGTTTTTACATATCAGGACATAATAAAAAACCATCTGTTCCTTAGCAGGTCTAAAAATTAGGAAAGACATCAGCAATGGTCTTAGAGAAGCAATTGTTGCTTTCCATTAACATGGGAAGATTTATAAGGCCATTTCCAAACAATTTAAAGTCCATTGTTCTACAGTGCAAAACAATGATTCAAAAGTGGGAAAACATTCAAGACAGTTGCCAATCTTCCCATGAGTGGATGTGCCAGCAAATTCACCACAAGGTCAGATCGTGCAATGCTCGGAGAAATTGCAAAAAAAAAAAAGAGTTACATCTCAGACTCTACAGGCCTCAGGTAGCATGTTTAATGTTAAAGTTCATGACAGTACAATTAGAAAAAGACTGAACAAGAATGGTTTGTTTGGAAGGGTTGCCAGGAGAAAGCCTTTTCTCTCTTAAAACAACATGGCAGCACTGCTTAGGTTTCCAAAGTTGCATCTGAACAAACCACAAGACCTCTGCAATAATGTCTTTGGACAGACGAGACAAAGTGGAGATGTTGGGCCATAATACACAGCATAACAGCACAAACGCCTCACACCAACTGTCAACCAAAGTGAGTCGACAATGAGGCCATCTAGTCAACAGCTAAAGCTTGACCCAAATTGGGTCACGCAACAGGACATTGAGCCTAAGCACACCAGCAAATGTACAACAGAATGACTGAAAAAGAAAAGAATCAAGGTGTTACAATGTCTCTGAAAATCTAGACCTCAATCCAATTGAAATGCTGTGGCGAGACCTTAAGAAAGCTGTGCCGGCAAACCTCAATGAACTGAAACAACTTTATCAAGAAGAGTGGGAGAAAATTCCTCCACAATGAGACTGATAAAGTCATACAGAAAATGATTACTTCAAGTTATTGCCGCTAAAGGTAGTTCTACAAGCTATTGAATCATAGGGTGTTTTTCACACATGGCTTCTCCATTTTGGCTTTATTTTTTTGAATAAATCATGGCATGTTATCTCATGTTGTTGTTCATCTTACTGAACTAGGGGAACACTCAACCGGTGAACTAGGGGAACACTCAACCGGTGCTCAGTTTTAGCTCAGAAATTGTAGAGCGCTTCAATTTCTGAAAGTAATGGCAGAGAGGTCCCTATAAAGCGATATTGCCTGGTCTTCAAACCGCCAGGTGCTAGAAACTTGAACTTTGGTCATCACCTCCTTGTTTAATTTTAAACTGTAAAAGTAGCAGACAACAGCAGAGTGTGATGTGCTCACACTAATTCTACCAGATTCAATGAAGAGTGGAGAAGGTGGATATATTTACATTAAAAATAGTGTATAAAGGGGATTTTGTAACATTATATGAATTTTCCAAGGCCAACCTAGACTATTTTCTGGTAATGTATTCATCAAAACTTATATATAGGGAACATGGGGATCATTCCTTGGAACTTGAGATCAGAAAATTTTGAACACAGCAACAAAATGAAGGCCTGTAAATCACGCTTAGTTAAAACAGATTAAGCATTTAATGTTTGTATCTTCGCTCTTTTATATGGGTAGAAATAGTTGATACTTGGATGCCTAGTGCTTATAAACGGATTTCAATAATAAGAGTTCATCCAAAATCCATGGTGAAACTAGTTCTTCTAAATCAGTTGTAAAACTTATGGTCTTATCACGACCCAACAATTTTACCAATTATTGCAAAGCCTAGCTGTCATAAGTTCTCAATTTCTTCAGAGAACAAAGTCTGTGATTTTACTCTCCAAATGTACCGGATTTTGACTACTCTCATATGTTGATAAGAAAAGAACACATTATATAAGACAATACTATACTCCCCCCCCCCCAAATACAATATTTCTTCTGTTTTGTACCACTAAGAATGACAGGTATAGAGCTATCAGCTTGTACCATAACAACGAAGCAGCTGAATAATTAATTAGCAAGACTATTCTTCTACGAGATAATTGTGAAAATTTCTTTTTAGTTTTTAAGAAACCTTTTCCCAATTCTTCTGCAGTCAAAAACCCTAAACTTGATCTATTCCATCTATTCCACAATACATTTCCATGGAGATCCTTTGGAGAAGTCTTTTAAATTTCTCTTCAAAGGGTATAACATTTATGCCAGTTTATGTTTACATTGGAAGCCTTCTCATTAATATTTTACCAGAGCACATGTAGATCTCTTATTGAATTCTGCGAGTGGTATAGATTAAATCTTTAAGTAGTCCCTTACTGTAAGCAATAGTGGTTTAATTGCAAGAGCATAACGTTTTTCTGTAAGTGGATAGCCGTATCTAATTCCTGTCTGGATAGGAAAAGGACAAGTACAAATGTTCATTGCAAAAAAAAAAAGTAATAATGATTGTATATAAAACATTAATTGCATAAATAAAATTGGGACCAAAACTAAAAGCTGTAATTTAAGAAATCACACTAGCATTGATATTGTGTCATTTAGAAATAGTAATTTAATCCCTTAATAAATAAATATTTAAAATATCCATAGCTCTATTACCTATAAAATTGAACCCAACTAGTTTATTACAAATCTGTCAAATCCTTCCCAGAGAGATACCTGCAAACACAAATTATTGCAATATATGCTATTAGGATCAACTGTAACAATATCTAGAGACTAGAAAGATTCCAAAAATCCTAATCTAGTCAAAATGCTAGAAGTTGTAAAATTCATTCAAATTTATGGGGAAAAAACAGAGAACATACAAAAGAATATTGTATTTAACTTACTGAGAACAGACAGCTACTTAATACCCTATCCTACAGTGCATCCCTGCTCAAATGTTAGCGCTTTTGTGCCAATATAGAGTAAAAATCTCCATTGACATTGATCTGTTTTCCTCAAAATTCTGCTGAATTTAAAAACCATAACCAAACCATATAATGATATCAGATCATGAGGATCCTGTTGTGCTTTATGGACCCGCTCTGCCCACCTGGACAGACAGACGGCATTCTTTAGGAAATAAGTATTGGAAGGTATGTGTCTTAAGTTCCCAAACCTGCCTGTGCCTGTGTGGACAGATACAATTTAAAAGGGTTTTAGGATACACAGATGAAACTTACAGTCAATGGACAAATGAATGCATATGATTTGCTAACACAAAATACAGTAAGGAACATGACAAAAAGTTAAACAGATTATGCTTGTATCTCTTCCTGCACAGGGAGACCCTCGAAGCTGTAAACTGCTTCACAGTGTAAGACAGGCTGCAGGGCTGAGTGCCAAGCACCATATGCTGATCCTTGGCAGAATCTGTCCCATTATCGAAAGGAGCTTACCTTCGTACCCGATACATTTTTATGTGAAACTGTTAACGAAAATAATTCGGACCTAGATTAAAATTTGGGCCTAAGAATTGACTCGAGGCACCAGACTCGACTGAAGTTGCGTTTCCTCACCTGAGGCTCACAAAATCTAGTTAATCAATTGCCGCAGCTTGAAAAAAATCATTAAATAAAGATAAATGAATTGGCGATCCCCAGGACCTCCTGTCAAAGTGTGTTGTGGGAAGGGGATAATAAAAGAAGCCTGCTGGGGGTATACCCAACTGTACCCCACTTCACCCCATCTACTGTTTAGAGGAATGAAGGTTTACTTTATTATACAGATACAACCTGCAACTTTATTGTCTATTTAAAAGTAAAAAGATATAAGACAACTACTGTCCATAAGGGGTAAAGTACCTGCTTTAGACATAAAACGTCTCTAAAATGGTATACCACTGGTATGATTAACCATAAAACAGCAATAAAATACCCTTTTCAAAAGCCATACACAGTATGTACAGATAACTACTCTCAGCTAATCCAGTCACCATAACAACAATGAATGACTGTAGCCAGTCTGAACCCGAGTGGAACTGAAAATTGGCCCTAAAGTCAGCAGCCAGTAATGACGAGTGTGTGGCTGAATGCTACACATTTACAGCAGCTACTTACACCTTCGACGCATGCAGCCACACTCTAAAGGTTTATATCAGCTACCCAAATGGTCTTAACACGAGGTAGGAGAAGCTATGGGGTACGATATCAAAGGAATGTGTTGAGTGGGCCAGGTGGCCAAATAAGTGGTTGTTGTCCCAGTATTGCTGGGCCTCCCCCATGTGATCACCAAAAATCATGTTTGTTGTTATTGTTGGGTTAAGGCACGAAGAGATGAAGCTCAGGTGGGGCTCTGGGGAAACACTGTTAAAAAGGGCCCCCTCCAAAATTAATATTATAATAAATATCTATATCTAAATCTATACATGTACTACACATGTACTACACATACATATGTATGTATACACACAATATATGGACCAGTATTGGGACACCTGACCCAGCTAGTGGGGGCCCTTTACCCAGGGGCAGTTGGCCCATTTAACCCATTGTTAATCTGCTCCTGGTAAAAGGATCGTCAGCACTCACCTCCTGTGACTTTCATTGTTTCTGATTATTTTGTGCTTGCAGTGGTGTAGGATTAAAAAAATATTTTGTTCTGTTACAGGGTACAAAAAAACCTATAGCTGGATTCTAGGTATTAACTAAAGAATTGGTTCCTTAATAGAAGTATACAAAATAGATTATAAAAGAGTTTATGACACACAAACTCATATAGTGAAAAATGCTATCTCCATAATATAATGTGACAACATAGAAAGGATTTGTCTTCTTCTATTTTCCAGCTATCTGGATATATAAGACTTACATCTAAGAAGAAAAATGCTTAATATATCAGATAAAGATGGAGATCTAAATCTTAACATTTTATTAACATAATCCAGTTTCTTAAGCATCAATTACACTAATGCAGTATGATATTATGTGTCATAAGAAGTGTGTAAATGGTATATGTTGAAGAAATAAGCAATTTACATTTCTGTAATAACATGGCTCTGCTTACAGCAATGATAAGCCACATTTGTTTGAGATGGCTTGATGGGAAATTAAAAAAAGGTGTTGGTAGTATTTGAAAAACATTTTTCAATAAGTAATTTAAAAAAAAAAATTCAATACCATTTAATTGTTTTAGAAAACTAGGTATATCTTCTGAGATACATACTGTATTTACAGATACCAACATAAAGCTGATCAGTTGTAGATGCAAGTTTGTGTTGTCAGATAAGACTGGATCTACTACGAGCACTTTTTGCAGTCATATATACCAAATAGGTAGAGATAAATGCTTGCTACTTTCGGCAGCTGACTGACATTGAGCACTATTGCTAAGTTTGTTAATTACAATGCGTTCTTTTCATTCAATTAATTCCCTAACACAACACCCATTTATCATATAATTTACACATTTATTTATTTTGCCAAAATACATATATTTACATTTGTCAACATTAAATGTCATCTGCCTCTTGGTCACCCAGTCGTCCAATTTGACCAAACCTCCTGGCAGGGAAGTTACATCTAGTTCAGACTTTATTACCATACCTAATTGTGTGTCATCTACAAAGACTGACACAGGTTTTTAATACCCACTGCAAGATCATAAAAAATAACATTAAATAACAGTGGGCCTAGGACAGAACCCAGAGAAACTCTACTGACCGCTTTTGTCCAGGTGGAGAATTTTCCATTAACAACTCTACCTTTAAGCCAGTTTTCAATCCAGGTGCAAATAATGTTGCCTGAATTAATTCATCTCTATTAATTTGCACAGTAAACCCATTGAACATCTTTGGGATGAACTGGAATGGAGATTGCAAGCAAATTGAGTGCCAGTTTATTTTTATGAGCAAGCTCTAAAATCAGCTTAACAAAGATTTTTGCACGGAAAGAGTTACTGTTAAATGCCCATGGGGTGTTTTAAAAAATTTATGATTTTACGGTTTTAGCCCTTTCCATGCTCTAATTTTACCACCAGCCATTGTCAAAATACCAGTATTTGAAATACCCAAGAATGTCTAGTTTTCAAACATATATGGTTTGATGGGTTAGATTGAATTGGCCAGCTTCAAAGATATCCCAAATAATACATGAGGGCAAGATGACCACATGTCAAAATTCCAATTTGACAATGCACACATTCCAAATGTGGCCTTTTAGCCCCCAAACAAACCAATAAACCAATGCATGGAGGGTATCACTGTACTCAGGAGATGTTACTTAACACATATTGTTTGACAGTGACATATAACAGGAGCGATAAATTCATAAAAAACTACAATATGTGGGGGGGGCAGAATTTTCAACATGTCAAAATTCCAAGATGGAAAACTAAATTGCGCATGCCCCAAATGTGACCTGTTACCCCCCAAACAACCTGACAAACCTATGCATGGGTGGTAACACTGTTCTCAGGAGATGTTGCTTAACACATGGGTGTTGTTTGGCAGTAACATATACAAGGAGCTGTAAATTCATACCTGAAGACTCATGGTAGAATTAGGACATGGAAAGAGTTACAACACTAGCACCCTGGAGTGCACGTGGTGCAGAATGACCAGATTTGAAAAAAAAATGTTTTTAAATACCAAAATACCACTTGTACTTATTGTCCTATAACTTGCAAAAAAAGGCCAAAAACATAAAGACATTGGGTATTTCTAAACCCAGGACAAATAGTAGAATCTATTTAGCAATTTTTTTCATTAGCTTTTATAGATGAGTCAAATATTTTTCAAGTAAAAGTCCCTTTTTCTCAATTGTTCACCATATGTTATACTTTTTATAGTAGATTATATGACACAATAAAAATAATGGCATCTAAAGAAAGCCTTTCTTGTCTGAAAAAAAATAACTTGTGTGGGTTCAGTAAATGAGAAAGAAGAACATTATAGCTAAACACAAGCATTGTGATCACATTTGTTTCCTTCTTAATCTGTGCTAGTTATATTGGTGTCAGAAAAAAAAATCCAGTTTCGCCACAACAGTTTTTAGGATTAAAATCTTGGCAGACATCATCTTTTACTAACAAACTTAAATCGCTAATAATATTACAAAACACAAATGTCTCTTTATTCCTGCTAAAATATGTTCTTTTGTGGTAAGCAGCCACCTGGATAGGTTTGTGTGTTTTGTTCTTGCAATGCATTATTGACAATTCAGACAATAATAAAGTGGAAGCATAAACATGGTGTTATTTCCAGTAGCAAAGCAGAACATTTAACACTTTTACAGGGAAATTGGCATTGTAGCATCCCTACCTCTCAATCTGAAAGATTAAAAGAAGTAGTCAACAAATACAATAGTAAAATATCTCTATGCAGTATATCTACAATATTTATTATTATGGAGTTTTTAAGATAGATTGCTAAAAGAAAATGTAGTTTATTATATGAAAATGTGGAAATGCAATATAAATACGATTTTAAACAATCAGTGCCTTTGTACTCAGCATTATAATTTTCATAAGTGTTTTCAGTTCGCTATCGACTATAGTATTATTTTTCTGCCATGCACCAAAACATTTTGTTTAACATTACATATATAATTATTTAATATAAAAATATTTATAAAAATAGAATATACTTAATAAATAAAGATACAATAGTAATTTTCATTTTTTTAAGCCAGAAAAGTTGGTATGAGCCTGGCTGAATATTTATTACTTTATCACTTTAATGCCTATGCACTTTCTTGCCACTGATTGCCTACTTGAATTGTTCAGCTATGGAGGAAGAGAACAGTTGCAGCTGCAGGGCTGCATCTCCTACCTTACAATATTTGTTTGTTTTCCGTTTGGGAAAAATGCGTATTAAAGTGCTTCACTACTCACTGGTGCTATAAGGCTCTATACTAATACTACGGTATTAAATATATCCTAATACACTTCCAGACTATGTAAGCATGGCAGTCAAGTTAAAAGGAGAACAGTTCTTTAAAAGGTAGTATATTTGATGTAGAAACAAAGGCCACCAAGTTCATTCTGATTTTTCTTTTCAAATAATATATGATCAAAATAAATAAAAATATACCACTGCATTGATATGCATTTTGAAACATCATAGACAACATAATTTGGCCAAAAAGGAACAATGCCCCCTAAACATATGTATTTGGTTCATATACAGAAAAATGAGCATAATAAGACAAAATATTAAATAATAAGCATGCTTGTAGATAGAGCATGCATTTATTTAGGGCCATAGTCCCATAGTAAAATACATGCAAACAGAACAATAAGCATACCGGCCGGTCGAACCCACCGACACCACAGCTGAAGAAACACGTTTAATGTGCTTTGCACAAAAAGCTAGCTTTCTCGTTGTGGTAGATAATTAAAGAGGTCCCCCAAATAAAACAATTAAAACATGCAAGATATTCCCACAGCCAATCATTAAATCAGAAAAACATGACTAGAGAATGGAAGTCTATACATATCAAATTTGGCAACTGTATATTTAGAAAAAATAATAAAGATATACATAATAGCAACAATTATAATAAAATGCTCACAACAACTATTATGCAAATGTTCATACATGTATAAACTGCATGAATGAATATATGTATATATGTACCTTCTATTTATCAAAATCAAGGAAGCACGACACATCATATTGGGAATTAAACATCCAGTACATCTCATGTTGATTAAGTTGAGTAAGCATATATTGTAATAACTTGTCCTCATTATTACACAAAATGTTTACCAAGGGAGGAGGATGTCTGTAGTTCTATACTAATAAGATGTTCCCTAATTCTTTCTTTAAGCATATGTGTTGAGCGACCCACATACTACTATAAGAAGTGAAAAAAACAATAGTACCATCACGTGCAAAATTAGAAGAAGACAATGTATGATTAAATAATATATCTTCCTTCGACTTCTCACTAGCTAATCTATAAACTCTCATGATATCATTATATTTATAATCTCTCGATTTTAACCTCTCAACCAAATCATGTGCTTGATCTTCACTACAATTCCTCCTCAACTGGGCAAACTGCCCTACATGCATTCCTCTAATGGTATTACATGGATGACAACATGTAAAATAGTAAGTGAATGTGGGTGCCAAATTTTTGGCCAAACCGCATGTACATGTCTAATAACTACTAAAACATATCGTGAACAGGTGGCAGGAAATATCACCTGAGAAGGAGGTGGTATGAGAGTGTGAGAGTGTGAATGAATCTGGATAAAAATGGGCCCATGTACATTGGACCAAAATTCTAAGCTTTTCTGGCTTGGTACGGTTCACCAAATTTACCAAACTTCAGTAAATTTGTAATTCATACGAATCCGAATGCGCAAGTCTAGTAGTTACCTTACAATCAGCAACAGTCAACACAAGGTCCAAAAAAGAGATTGTATCAGAATGTGAATCATAAGTAAGTTCAAAGTCTAAGGTATTATGATTTACATAATGAATACATTCTTTAACAAGCAATACATCACCTTCCCACACGAAAAGGAGATCATCTATTATTTTTTTTATATAAATACAGTTGCCCAATTTGATATGTATGGACTTCCACTTTCCAGTCATGTTTTTCTTGTTTAATGAATGGCTGTGGGAAGCCCACTAGTGAATATATTGCGTGTTATTTTATTTGGGGGACCTCTTTAATCATCATTGACAAGGCACCTTTTGGTGCGAAACAAGTTAAACTGTGGTGTTGGTGAGTTCAACTGGCTTGTTTGCTTATTGTTTTGTTTATTATTGACTTATTTTAGTATGGGACTACAGGCCTAAATAAATGACCAACTACAATTTTTAAAGACAAACAGCTTGTTTGTCTCTTCTTTCAAAGAGTGCAAGCTTTTCGTGATTTTTTTCTCTTAAAAGGTGGCTAGCAGAGAGTTTGTGGTGCTTGAGGAGAGCTTTGATATCTCACAAGGGGCCTCTCTTAAGATGGTGGCAATGATTTGTTTATTTTAAAGAGGTTGAAACTCTGTTACCACCTCTTTGTAAATCTCTCTCTCTGCTGATCAGGTAGGCCTGAGAAGATGGGTAAACAAAGTTAACCCCTCGTCAAAATAAATATTGATTCCAATGAGAGCTCTACAGCCCATATGCAGGAAGTGTACTTAAGTACTTTCCTTGTTCCAGCAGAAATAAGTGGAGGGAGAAGGAAGATAACAATTAAGTATTTTATAAATCCAGTGGAAAAAGAACACATGCACTTTTTTACATGCAGAAAGTTGTGTTGGAGTCCATGCAAAATACACTCCAATATCCATTAACCCATTAATCCATTAAAAAATGACAATAGACCCTTCCTTTACTGGCATAAAGCTTTTGGATTTTTTAAAATTAATAAATAAAATTATATTTTTTATCACACCGTTTATAACCATATAGATATTTCCAAACCTTTAAGTAAAAAAATGTGGGCTATTCAAAGGTTAACAGGACTTGTAAATGTGTGACGCATTATTCAGCTAGAAACATAGACACATAGAATTTATTGGCAGAATCATTCAACCAAACAAGTCTTCCCATTTTTCCTGATGTAAAGACTCAAGTCTTAATCAAACCTTGGTCTTGTCTTAGACTTAGGATAGCTGTTATAAAATATCATTGCACCTGGGTCTATTTTCCAAAAAAAAACAGGCAGTGGCACCTCGCAGCATTGTAAGGTGACAAATAAATGCATTCATCTTAATAACAAAGTACATGTATAGAATGATTATAATAAGAGACTACTATGTTATCAACTGAACCGATAGGTCAATTCAAAAATAAGAAAAATGTCAGTCTTAGTTATCTAATCATTAAAGACCTATAATCAAGGAGAAATTTGTCTTTTTCTCATTTCCAAAGGCTAGATCATGTTTAACACACAATAAGGAAAGAAGACGCAATTAGTAAATTATGCGTGGAGGATTTATTGGGGCTTTCAAATTTAGGACTAGAGCCAGCAGATTGCATTTTAGAATGATATGCTTCCAATTTTCCTTATTTCTTCTCAGTTATCTCTCTGATTCCTATTTTTTTTCACTAAGATTACAATCTTTTTGTTAGGGATCAAGTACGCAAACTATGTTTAAGTTTCTCTCCCTGCCTAACTGTAATGTCACTTACACAATAGTGCAGTAATAGAGATTCTCACAGCATTTTGTATATAAACCCAACAAACCTTTAATTAACAATGGGACAAACATGGCACTTGCCCAGAGCTATTCAGCACATCCTAATATATATATATATATGTGTACCCATGTTAATGCATTTGCATCTGTCTATGTGTGTCAGTAGAAGGAAAGAAGCAGGGGTATCTTCTTCTATGACCAAAACATATTTAAATATTTAATTTAATTCTGCCTTATATTGGATGGATTCCTGTTTAGGTTTCAATACTTAGTTAGCTGTTACAAGTTTCATTCAGCTTGTAAATAATATTCATGTGAACTCTTTGAACTAGGGCTTTCCAATTCTAGGCTGAGTTGTGCTGTACTTGTGGATTGGTGAATACAAAATGTTCCAGAACTGTGGAAAGGAAATATAGTAACCCTAATAAGCAGCCATTGCTTGTTAATGCACTGGCCTGTGGGATATTTCCATCGTTTGTCTATTTAATTATTTTGAAGGGGTCCTTATAAAAATACTACTAAAGAGCTCTATCCAGTGATATATCCCTGGTTGGCCAAAGATTTGGATGGCCGTTCCAGAGGGCGGTAGTCCCCTGCTGCAAAACCGCAGGCTAGACCACCTTCTTGGGTGTTCAGGCCCCCGAGTGTGCTGCTCCTCAATCGTCCGGTTAAAGGGGAGGTCTCTCCTGTCCTCAACTGGCCCATTTACAATACGGAGTCTGTGCTGTGCCGCCATAGACTGCACTGAAAGGCGCTGTGCATAGTTAAGATACAGAGCGCCAGGATACAACGTCATACCCAGGTGCCCCATAGTGACGACAGCAGCCACAGAGTGAAATTTTATTTGTTACAGTGGTATTAAACTTTGGTGTCCAGAAGGACAGGCTTTAGGGTTTTATTAAAATAACAACTAAATATTAGAAACGGACAACCATTGTGCCTTAAATCTAAAAATATAGGATATGGCTTAAGCCTAATCATACATGCTTACATTTTCTTGTTGTACGCTTTTGGTGAAGAAATATTTTCTTATACCACATCTAAGCCTCTGGCTCTTTAATTTGTGTTTGTGACCTTCTGCCTTTTTGAAATACATTTCCATCCTTTACTTTTACCCATTTGTGTGTATTTTATCCAGTCTATCCTCCAAGATATACTGATATCAATTAGTCTTTCCAGAGTTTCATTTACTCACTCCAGACTTTCTTCAAATGTGGTCTCCAGTACTAAACAATATTCTAGGTACTTTTTAAGAGACAACTCCTTCTTCATTTATATTTTACTCCAGGTTTTTTTTTCCCCCTAGTTTATCCTAATTAATATAGATGTTGTTCTTGTTTGCATATTTATCAATTCATTGGCTTTTGGTGTGTCTTTGTAGAGTTAGTTTAATGGCCTGGATTATTGCATGAACCAAGTTTACATACCAGCCTGATATTTCCAGTTATCTTAGTCATCTTAACTATGAGATATTTTACTTTACAATACATCACAATTTTCTGGTAAGTCATTTTATAATTTGTATGTCAAATTATATTGTTTGTAATTAATTAACCACTTATATATACACACTAATTAATGTAATCCTACTTTACAAATGAATAAGCACTAGTCTAGCAAAAAACACATCATTATCTTTTGTTTACCCTTGCCATATGCTGTGATATTAGGATTTTGGATGAAATTAATGAATTAAAAAATGCATATGGCCTTACTGAAAGGGATCCCTTTTGTTTGCCAGTGCCAATGAAAAATACATGGTTTTTGCTGCATTTTGAAGGTAGGAATCATATCTAAAATTGGGACAGTCCTCACAAATATACATGATTGAGACTTATGTAATAAACACTATAAAAGTATACATACCACACTCTCAAACAATAAACATGGTGTTTGCATCTTCTGAACTGAATAAGGAACAGCATATACAAAGGTATAGCGCATAAAGTGAACAAAAAGCATGTAACCTACTTTAGGTAACAAAACAACCTGTACTATGAAACTTACCAAGATAGTTGGCTCTTGTGGTAAATTGCTTACGTTCCATTTTTGACAGCTGAGTAATGGGTATCATATCAGCACATGATTTAGACAGACTTTCATTTATATGGGGCAGTTCATCATTTCAAAGAGTCTGAACATTTTCTCATTTAATATGAAACTGTTCTAGTGCTTTCACCAAACATGTCTTAAAGAAATTATATTTTTCTATATTACCTTTTGAAGTATCTACAGCTTTGGGAGGATGAACTGTTTTGTTTCCCAAGGAATACAGGGAGTTGTAGGACTGGCAAACAATTCTTATTAGATCTGAATTAGTGATGTCATTTGTCAAAAAGATGGGTAGAAAAAGAAACACTAAAACCTTATACATTATTATTAGGTTGTATGGAATATATATATATATATATATATATATATATATATATATATAGTATTATTGCAGTTCCTACCAGTGTTTATATAAGTCATACATTCTTACTTATATTAAATGTATTACCATTTTAAAGAGCAAATGGTTTTGCATTTTTTGGAAAGCTTTCTTTATGAGGGACAAATATCAATATATCCATATAAAAATAATAAGAAAATTATTATTGTCAGTAAATCAAGAATTAAAATTCATTAGTTACCTTTTCTGCCATAATCATTGAGGATCCACCATGAATACCAAGGATTGGGGTGAAAGTCTGAGATGAAACAAAATCCAGCATTTGAGCTATTGCCTCTTGATCAGTGTCATCTCCAAACACAACACCATGAATCTTTGTCCCTGACATCAGGTCACACACACTATTTATAATACTCTTAGGATCAGTCTGATTCACTAGCAAGGTCACCACGTTGACATCAAAGACTGAAGACATATTTCTTGTCCATAGAGCTCGTACATCCCTCTCGTTGATATAACTAGTCCTTCCCAAAATGACTGCAATGTTCAGAACTGGGAAAGTTTTCTCAGCTCCATAAGATATGTCCATCATATTGAACAGAGCATTGAAGAGTAATACAGCAGATCCAAATCTCTCCATCTTCTCCAGCATTACTTCCTATTGATAGAAGAAGAAAGCGTTAGCCTAGACATAAATCATCTCTATTATATTTACCATTAAGACTGAATGTTTGTGTGGAGAAGATCAAACTAGTTCTTTAGATGCAGTGATTATAGCTTTGCTATGCATTACTGCATCACAATCAATTAACTATTCCACTCCCTTTTGTCTTAGTATCAGCTTGTCTCATGTTTTCCCTAAACTGCAGATCCCCAGTGACTGTGTGTTGGGAGATCCACGGAGCAGGTAGAATAAAAGACATTCCATGCTGACTTTTCACATTATAATTGCTCCCATGTCAACACTGCAATATTGCGCAAACACTAGGAGATGGCACAGGCTGATCTGCACAATAAATGGATTTCTCAAAAAGATACAGCATGCATACCTAGAGAATGTGAAAATCCAAGTCGGCAAATAAATAGATAAATGCATACATACAAAAGTATTACTTGGATCAGCTTGTATTACTTGAGAGCCCATAGTATTGTGTGTGTTTGGCTATTTCTGTGTATTGACATTTTGCTGTAAAGGTTCACAATCCAGACACATAATTAGATGCATTGATTTTTTTATGTGACTCATTTAGTTGCCTATTTCCTTTCTCGTGTATTCTATTTTCTCCCTATAGGTATCCAAGGCATCACTTGATGTCTCCTACTCTCTGCAGATTAGCTCTTCGGGGGATACCCCTGCAGTATTTTCCTTGGATACTCCATTCATTGCCAGAGTGCATTCCTATAAACAGCTTTTCTATTTCTGCCCAATCAGCATTTATTCTCCAGCTCGAAAACGCTGCAGAATATTTTTCCCCACTGTCTACCTTTAGTGGCGATCTAACCTATACAGTGAACACCCCCAATAAATATGAACTTTACATACGAAGTGATGAAGAAATGATCCAATTTAACAGATCATGAATAATGTGTGATGCAGCTGGCTTGGTGCTATTTTTACCTTATAGATGAGTCGCGACTGTATTTTGATCACTTTATTTTCAATGTAAGTTTTGCATTTAAACTAGATTTTCTTATACCCATGATATGAAGACAGATTGTATGTATGTTTTTATTGTGATGAAAAAAAAATAAAACAAAACAGGGAAGCTCCTACTATTACCTACAGTATGTTTTTGATATATTTAGATCTCCATTCACATACTGAAAAACACACCACCGCCCCCTGCTGGCCAAATGCTTCACTACAGTAATACATACCAAAGCCTTCAGATTGAGAGGTTAATAATTGACGTGCTGGAAAGTTTGGCATCTTGTGGGTTTCAGCACCTTTTGATGGGATGCTCTTCCACCCTTTCCTCCAATAATATTGTCTATGCTGCAGTTTGATTTCCACATAGCTGCCAACAAAACCAGTAATCTCAATTGGTCTATGCACAATAGCTGCCTAGGCAAAATACATTTAAGTTATGCTTACATCTGCTTTGATTTATGAATACATCTGAAGTTTCAAAAGAAAAAAGTGGCACACTTGTCAGTGCTACATTGTAACTAATGGGCCTCAGCCATTCTAAGGGTTAAACAAAAATAACCAAAAGCTTTCATGTATGATTATTTTTTAGAATGCTAAATGCAATGGGAAGTGGCATTTAGTCCAGGCATGTGTGCAGGTCATGTAGAATAAGTGTACTATGTTGGTGTGCAGACAATCTCTATCAGAACTCAAATGTAGAGTTTACAATACTGTTGTAAAACTGCTCCCTAGAATGCAAAATGATCACTAACCGTTAAATAGTAAGAGAAACCCGAAAACGGACACCAACAGCTGCAGAAGCAAGCACTATTCTAGTTGAAGTATCATAAATGCCTAAAATATCCTAAGAAGTAGACATTGTGATATTTCATCACGCACACTCTAATATGTTGGTCCTATGACACATTTATAAAAGACAAATGTAAATGGATGTATTATTAATAAACTCCCCACTCTCACAGTAAATTTGACAAGGCAGAAATTTAAAAGACAAAATAAAACACTGCATTGCCCTTGTCATTAAGTTTTATGAGTTCCACATTTATGACACACGGCAGCCTCCGTGCCCGTCTTAATCACTTCATTATGACAAACCAACTGAATGATAAAATAGAATCAAAATGTTCATTAAATGATTTAGCATTCTAATAATCTACTAATACTGAAATGATATCTCTTCTCATGTTGTGATATGACAGCTGATATGCTCATCATATCTTATAAATATGTTACTCCAATCAATGAATAAATCAGGAAGAATACGATGAACATATATTAACAGTGAACAGATATGTAAATACTTACTGCATTCTTCATCCATGTATCATAGCCTCAGGCTCAAATACCATAGAGTCAATTCAGTAAATCCATTCCAAGCAATGCAGTAGAAAATCCCTGTTTATGTCTCGTTTTTTCCCCAGTTACTTCTTCACATCGCAGATAATGCAGCATCATTTAGTATTCCAACCTGTTTCATTACAAAGTTTGTATTAGCTGTGTGAAGAGTAAATGCATTTATCCATTGAGATCTGCATTCATAGTCTTCCTCCTATTTTAGTAGGTTATACCATTTTTTTTTGTTCTGCAGCAGAATTGTAGGACAGCATGCCCAGTCTCTGTATTCCTCATAGCTTTTTTGGAAACTGAAGGCTGCAGTCAGCTAACACATCCTTAAGGTAAGAGAGAGAATTACAGTCTGCTCTAGCCCACTCGTATTGCAAAGAACACAGATATTCTACACAAAGAACAGGCTGCAGTCAAGTTCTGGGATCCATGTATAGTACAATCCTGGCAGACAGATCTTCTCTGTATTCTGCAGAAGTTCTCACCATTGGCTGCTGGGCAAATAGAGAAACAGCAGGTGCATTTGGCAAAAGAAACACTTTGGTGTTTTTCTATTGAATTTGCAACTGACAAACAATGTTGAGATGATGTATGTCCTGTCTTGTGTGTTTTTTATTATATTGTGCACAACATGTATAGATATGTTTAGAAAAACATGGGTTTATTTACAAAATGTGTGTATATGCAATGTGTAGGGATCTTTTAGAGCAGCATTCATGTCGCTGTCCCTTGTGCTGAAATATTCCTTACTCCAGAACTTGAATTCTGCGATTCTTTCTGTTTTGGATGAGGTAAGTCTAGGTGCTTCATACCTAAGAGTGAATGCCCTGACTCTAAGATGATTAAACAACGTTTCCTGTTGTAGTCCAGCCAGATGTATTATTGATCTGTATAATCATAAAAAATACTCAAAGGAAAAATATAGGTTATATAAAATCAATGTGGTAAACAGTCTGTGAGAATAGTGCTGGGTTCCTGCTCCTCATTATGAAGGAGGTGGCAACGTTATGTGTATTCAAAACTTCATGGGTATTCTAAGCCAAAATATAGGATAGCAGTGTGGCACATAAACATTTGAATCTAAATAATGAGTGAATGTGAAAAGGAACTAGATGCATGGTAGCAGATAGATGAATAGATAGGTACATCATACAGATAGATAGCTAAAAATATATTTCTACACTACTTTCAAATGAGTCACCATTGCTTTCAATCATGTGGGAATACATCAAGGCACCCTGCCAAAATGTAGCTTAGGAAACCTTCATTTCAGTCATTTTCATCATCACTTTCTTTATTCTGGGAGGAGAAAAATACTGACTGAATCCTTATTGCTTCTGGCATATTCTAGATTTTAGGTCTGTATTTTAGTTGTAGTAGTTATATATTTTTCTGCCTTGCACTCATGATATAGTCTGGCAAAGAGGAAATATTATATAAAATTATTATCTATTTAACCATTTAAGTGCCTGGGGTGGAGATACAATTTCCTCCTGGGGTGGGCAGGTCAAATATCATAGTTGTGTTTAGAAGACAACCTTTTAAACAGGTTGCACTTCATCTAAACAAACTTAAATAATTTTTTTTTAGGTTACACTAGTTTATTTATAATGGCCACTTTAAGGCAATCCATTATCATATGGGCTCATAATGGAAAAACTATTAAAAAAATGCATTTTCCAGTTATTTCCCCATATATGCCAAACAAAATAATGCAAGTGATGAAAATAAAATGATTTCTGAAAAAGTCCCATCTACTTTAATCACCCTTATTATCGAATATACGTGTTTCTGCATCCATGTATACTGCATATGAAGCATATGTGGTTGACAGTACACAACATGTCACATGATAGGGATATGTATGTGAAATGGAGTTAAATGCCACAATTATTCTAAACAAAGACCATCTACAGTTATAAAGCACATTTCCATAAATATGTTGTGGTGACCTAACAAGTATTGTTGTCAATGTTTTTGCCAGTTGAACTCTACCTGTATCACATGTAGGGCCGGAGGCCTGATCAGCAGGCTTGTGGACTGGTTGGGAGGATCATGGATCTCCCTAACCAGCTTAACAGGGCCCCGTGGTGAATCATATTGCTGCCAGCAATGTGATTCATCACAAAACAGTAGCGATTCTATAGAGGAGGGGCTGAGCGGAAAGGCCACCTCCCTTGGGTCGTCTCCCCAACCTGTCCTGCTCATCAGACGCCCCCATGTGCAATGTGCACCCAGGCACCATCAGCGCTGGTCTGGAGAGGAGGTGTCCGATGAGCAGGGCTACTTGGGGAGATCAAAATCCCCCCCTAACTGGCCCAACATTAGGGAGCACGAGGTCTGTCTATTCAGACCTCAGCTTCCGTTCTCCCTAATCACCAAGCGCCGGCAAATGATGTAGAGTGCTGGGATATGACATCACCCTGGTGCTCTGCATCAACAGCTGGCGCATAGTGATGAGGGAGCACTAAAGAAATGAGAAAAGTAATAGATAGGGAGAAAGTGGTGAAAGGGCTGTGTATATGTGTGTGTTTGTAAGCTGGTGTGTGTATGAGCAGTGTGTGTGTGTGTGTGGGCAGTGTGTGTGTGTGTGTGTATGGGCAGTGTATGTGTAAGACCAGTGTAGGTATTTGTGTGTTTGTAAGCTGTGTGTGTGTGTGTGTGTGTATATGTGTGTGTAAAGGCAGTGTATGTGTATACACGTGTGTATGGCCAGGCTTTTGTAAGGGTAGTGTATGTGTATATGTGTGTTTATGGGCACATGTGTGTAAAGGCAGTGTATATGGGCAAGTGTGTGTAAGAGCAGTGTATGTGTATATACATGTTAATGGGCAGCTGTGTGTAAAGGCAGTGTCTAAGGGCAGTTGTGTGTAAGGGCAGTATATGTGTATATATGTGTGTGTTTGTATGCTGGTGTGTGTATGGGCAGTGTGTGTAAGGGCCGTGTATGTATTTATATGTTTGTAAGCTGGTGTGTGTGTGTGTGTATGTGTCTTTTTGGGCAGGTGTGTCTAAAGGCAGGGTATAAGGGCAGTGTATGTGTATATGTGTGTTTATGGGCAGTCGTGTGTAAGAGCAGTGTATGCATATATGCGTGTTAATGGGCAGCTGTGTGTAAAGGTAGCGTTTATGTGTGTTTATGGACAGGTGTCTGTAAAGGCAGTGTATAAGGGCAGTGTAAATAAAACAACCTCTGTAAAAAAATAGCAGGAGGGTACAATTTTCCATTCTTGCCTCAGGCGCAAAAGAAGCTAGCTACAGCTCTGATCACATGTGTCTTTTGATATGTTAATGAGGGCACACCAAGCAATACAATATGCCTGTTGAATGCAAAATCTCAATTCTCTCTGCCCACCTTCCTGCATGGGTGGGGCAATCTGTGTTGTGCTGGGTTATGGTGGGCCTTTGGGTTGCAGGTTAGTCTTGGGCTGTCTCTCATTTATTGTATGTTACTGTGTTTTTGTCTCTTATTAAATATCTGTTAAAGTAGGTGATATTTTTATATTTGGTTTAACACCACATATGTCACCCCATTTACACTTCCAATATGCCCAATTTAGTGAACTACTACCTCCATGGGAATTGTAGTTCACCAGATTTTACTTGGTTTTAGTTTGTTTTTTTCCATTTATGAAGGAGGATGAATTGACTGGTGGGGGCACTGACCAATTGAGCTTCCTCTCTTTTGTTGTGAACATTGCATTGTTTTAACACACAAAGTTTCGATGCATAATGTGAGTCTTGGCGAGTCTTCTTGCAAGATTAAGTGAGAAAGCTGCTTGACTTCTGGATCCACTGTCAGGGCCCGGGTGATCAGGTTGGGTAGGAGCCTCATTGCAGGGGATACTTGGGGTTCTGTCTGCACACAGCGATGCATGTTAAACGAAGGATAAGACAGACAGGCACAAAGGAATACACCACAGGCAGAATTCCAGGTAATGGTATGTATTGTATAAAATGGCAGGACAAACAAATACAGGTTAAAAAGTCTCTTAGCAAGAAAAACGTATGTATGGCAGAAAGACCCCTGGACGGGGCACAAGGCAGGAAGCCAACTGGACAGGGCACAAGGCAGGAAGCCCACTGGACAGGGCACAAGGCAGGAAGCCCACTGGACAGGGCACAAGGCAGGAAGCCCACTGGACAGGGCACAAGGCAGGAAGCCCACTGGACAGGGCACAGGGCAGGAAGCCCACTGGACAGGGCACAGGGCAGGAAGCCCACTGGACAGGGCACAGGGCAGGAACACAGGGGATGGAGTGAGGAGCAGAAATCCCCTGACCCTTTAATCAAGGATAGGATATCTTAACCTGGAGGAACTTCTCGAAGCCACCTTAAAGAGCGACCGCTGGGGACCAGCACTACCGCTTTGCTGGCTGGATTCACCACGTATGGATTCCCTGGTCAAGGCGCAGGTTCACTCAATAGCTGGGGCTGGAGAACAGGAACACAGCTGGCAGGGCTGAAGGTAGGATCAGGTACAAAGCAGGGCCAGAGCAACATGGTCCCATCACTTCAATGCAAAGGCCCTGACTGAAGGACAGAGCAGGATGAAATAGGTAGGCTCAGTCCAGTCAACAAGGCTCAGCTAGTTGCATTGATTAGGTCTGGGTGCTCCAGAGTGAGAGGGGTTACACCCAGGTAAGCAGAGGCAGCTGGTCTGCTCGTTAGCCTACAGAGTACTGTGTACACACAGGAGGCCTCTAGGGGCTGCCGCTGATATGACACAAAATAAAATAAATACATATACAAATAGTCCTGGCTGACAGGGTGGAATCCTCACTTCCACTTAGCAATGTATCCCATACTTGGTTTCCACCCAAATGATTAAATGAAAATATGAGCCTTTTTAGCAATGGAGATTTTTTTGTTTTGTTTTTTTAACAAGACAGTCGTTACATTAATAACCCATATTTGTATTTAAAAAATGAGCAAATTAACAATAGGGGACTAATGGCTTAATGTATATAATACCTGGTTGCCTGTACTTCCCTTCTCCTGCTCCTTATTAGGTGATGGGAAGTGGTTGTGGCTGTAACATGGGGTGGGGCTAGACAGGTATAGGGCCGGGGCTTAAACTTTGGAGGGGTACAAACTCTACTCCCTCACATGGAGACCTGAAGACACTAACCTGGAACCCTGGGGGAACAGTGTTTTACTAGGAGGCCAAGTTCCCAGCACTGCTTAACATGAAGGAATAATCATATGAACCCTGTGGAAGATAAGATGGCAGAAGTGATTCTTTACATACATAATGTTTGTTTCTAATATATAAACAACCGTTTCATAGGTTTATTTAGCATAACCAACATCTCCTTTAAGGTTTTGTTTTTCTAAAATGCCAATTACATTGCTCTATGAATATAACACAAGAAACAAGTGGGGATGTATGCATTTGCAACCTCAGATACCCTAGCCCTAACTACCACTGGCTTTTGCCCTTAAAAGTTTTTGACATACAATAGCTAAACAAAATTTTCCCTACCTCCCTACCTTTGTATTTTTATCAGAATCTGATTCTAAGATGGCACATTACTGCTGCATGAGTAATGCGATGAACACCAGAAGTCAAGCTAAATGTAAACCAGTATAAAACAATGTTAAACACATATTAACAATGATTAACTAAATAATGTATACAGGAATACAACCAGGGATTTATTTACCTCTGGCACTGCCCTAGGCCTGACCCAGTCATCCCCTCTCCGCCCCCCACCCTCACAACAGAGGACTGGTTGCTCTTTGAATGTAGTCTATGGCTGGGAAGATCTCCCTTGTAACTGAGCCATTGAGCAGCAGCAAACTGGGGCCCCTGATCACCCAAGAGGGCGATCTGCCCACCAAGACTGCTTCCCCCTTAGCGAAGGAAAAGGTTAATTCTACACAGAGACATTTTTAACAAGTAAAACGGACCAGGCTTTTTTTAAGATCCTATGACAGCTGTCTCTTGGACTTTTTAACAGCCACCATAGACTTGAGGTCTGTGCACAGACAAGTGCTTCCTCCCCTGTGGCCACATCACTGGCAGATAGTGGCGTCATGACCATGAATAAGGAAGTGTTTGTGGAAAGGTCTTTGCTGGCAGTTTCACAAACCTCCACCTTGCACTCGGGTTTGTGGAGCAATGGGGGAAGGTTTATTGGGCCCCATTACGTATAAATATGTCCCTGGGTCTGTACAACACATAGATTTATGAACGTAACCTCACAAGATAAACTATACATTATGCTGTGCTAACCCAACTCTCCAATCAAGATGAAATAGCCAAAGTTGGCCCTTCACAAAGTATTATAAATTTGAGAAGGTAAAATGTTACTGTTAAATGCATCTTAGTCCTGAAAAGTCCTACTTTAGTCAATTAACCTAAATTTAACATTAGAGTTTAAAAAATATTAAAGTGAACAGAAAGAGGCCACGGAGATGCTGATTTGCAGAGTTATTCTCTACTTATGCTCGTATCACGTTAGTACCCGATGGAAAAAAATATCAACTTAGTTTCATGCTTTTCTATTATGAAACAGCTCAGTTGGATGCCTAATACCAATCTTACGTCTTTTGAAATCAACAAGCATCAGCTAATAAAAGCAGATCTATGAAGCAAATCTTGCATATTTCTTTGAACAGATGTCCAGTAACATACAGTCATATTTGTGGTTATCCTCCAGGGACTGAATCGCTGCCTCAAAACAAATCATTAGTCCTGACAGAAAATCTTTTTAGACGAATGATTTTGTAACGTGCTATCTGGGTTTAATCAAAACCGAGACCAATACAATATTTAACTTTAAAGAAAGGTATTAAAACCATTACAGCCATTGACTCGGAACATATGTGTCTTGTGAAATTATCTCACAGAAATGCACATTTTTATTTTTTTTTAAATGCCTTAAATAGTTGATCACAGATGGTTATTCTATTAAAACTGTCTAAGCTGTACATCTAACAAAATGTCACAGCACATATACCCAAAGCATGATACAATAATACCCTTGAGCGTATATCAGTTTGGCTACTATAGCCAATTTAGTTTTAACAGTGCAGTACAACAAATAGACCCAATTATAAGCCATCACTTTATAGGTTTATGATATAAAAAGCTTCAGTATCTAACTGATGTGAAACGCAATGCATGGCAGTCATTTATGTAACCATCTGGCACTATGACTTTCCAGGATGTGCAGTGCCACTGGCAGACAGATTCATTTCTTATGGCCATGCTCCTCTAATTGAATATGCTACTGTTTTGGAAAATATGTTACACGTGTAAAAGGTCAATGAGACAATTGTAAACAACGGAAACCTTAAGTAATACTTGAGGGACTTTGGATGATGATTTAAAGTACTCTAGCGGAATCATTGGCACAAAAGTGGCTCCAAGTGTTGGAATTAAAACCATTTCCAGCTACATATGACCTTATCTGATTTTGTGAATCACTGAGTAGCTTTGGAATTAAATGTTATTAGGTCGTAAACCAATACCCGATGTTAGATAAAATGGAACCTGAAGTAACAACAAATCATTTTTATACTTACAACCACTTACTGCCTCTGGATCTGAATGTGGTTTAGGACTGGACTTTGACTAAACCATTCCAAACCTTGTTCTTCAACCATTGAGATTCACTTATGCATTTTGGATCATTGTCTATGTGCATGACCCAGTTGCATTTCACTAAAGGGCAGATGGCCTGAAATATTCCTGTAGAATTCGCTGATGCCAAGTGGAATTCATGCTTTTTTTTCATGATGCAAGTTGTCCAGGCCCTGATGCTGCAAAGCATCCTTAATCCATGACACTGTTACTACCATGTTTGACTGTTGGTATGTGTTTCTTATTGTGGAATACAGTGTTTGCTTTTTGTCAGACATGCAAGGGCCATATTTGACTCACCTGGTCATAGCATGTTGTTCTAGAAACCTTAAGAAGCACCCAAATGCTTTTTGGCAAACTCTAGATGACCGTTCATGTTCTTTGTAGAGCACGGTGGTTTTCACCTTGAACCCTTGTTGTTTGCCCAGTGTATTTCTGTTGATTGAATCATAAACATTGTCCTTGAAGTGAGGGAGGCTTAAAGATGTTGTTCTAGGGGCCTTTGTCATTTCTTAGTGATTTTACACCTTGCTATGAGACATTTTGAAAATCATGCCTTGTTCTACCTTTTTATCCTTAAATCTCTCTTTAAAATAATAATAGGGGAAAACAATTACAAGGCCCAATTCAAGTGTTATTTGTCAAAGAAGGGACTGGTATTGTGGAGAAAAGGAGGTCTTTGCCTCTCGAAACACAGGGTTCTTTGTCTCAAAGGCTTCTTGGTGCTCAAGTAGCTCATTTGTTGGCACTAATGACATGTGCTGCTAATTACTTTTGTAATTATTTATTACCACAAATGTGCAAAATGTTTGTTATCTCTGGCGTCTTTGTGGATACAACTAAGCACATAGGTTTTATTATTTTCATAATATAATTGCACATAATTGTGTCCCACATGCAGAATGATATATTTGGAGGTATTCAGGACCATAATGCTACATACACTAGTAGAGAAAGGCCCTTAGCAGAGCTTGCAGGGGGCGCCAACATTTTGTGTCATGCCTCTGAATATGACAGTATGTATCTTGGCCTTCCGACTTCACATGCTTGAGCGTCACAGGAAAATCATCATCACGTGATCATGCAGGGTACAATTGGGTTAGCTTTATGCGTTTTATCTGCTGCTTCAGACTTTTTAAAAAGCATAATGCAGCAGATATACACATCTTATTTTAAATGCCATGTACAGTGATCTATATGCTACTTATTTTAATCTTGTAAGCAATTTTAAAGATTACCATTCTTTCACTAGCGCTTTATTGATTGTGGTATAGTTATGCTTCTTGATATATATTCTGTGGTCAGGACATCTAATATAAGAGAAATTTTAGTATTGGATGGGATTGCATGGGAACTTATTTTGAATCTGCCCAAATAGTGGTAAGGAACACTTGATGCTGGAACCAATTTGGAATTTTTAAAATTTTCATTCATTTGGTTTATATTGGACTTTAGATTGTTTTTTTGTATGATTTTCACACCTCATGCTTGATAGCTTGTTTTATCATAGGTTACTAGAGTAGTTTGTATCTAATCATTCTTTTTGAGGGACTCAGCAAAATGTGGAACAAAAATAGGTTAATTAATTTGGAGAGTTGACCTTTCATTAAACTGTAAAATAATTACTGTAGGTAATTAAACATACTCCAGAAAATTGTCTAGAGTAAGCAGATTTCCTAGATTTTGAATGGGTTTGATGTTCTGCCTAATGACTTGTTTGCTATATGAGATTTTTGTAATGGTTGATTTACTGATTTACAGGATAAACCTTGCCGTAGTAGCTGTGCTATGTCAGCCTTCCATGTTTTATTGCATACATAAGTATTTTTGTCTGTGCTTTCTTCTTCTTACAGTGACAATTAGATTTCTGATTTATCTATTTTCTTTTGCAGATGGATATAGAATCCTTTGTTTGTATCTTCTTGACTTATCATCACAATTTGAGGACTAGGCTAAAATTAAGTTTTGTTTGTTGCAACAAGTATTTCAAATTGCCCGTCCAAATATCTGTCAACTGCTAAGTTCAACCCAAACTGCCAAACAGCAGAAACGCACACAAGCAGGCCTAAATGAAGACTATTCCACAATATCAGATTTATATCTCATAAATAATCATATTTATAAAAACTCGCAACAGAAAACATTAATCAATGTAAAACAACTGGGAACATGGCCAAAAAATAAAAAGGACATATGAGGAAACTTCTGGTCTTAAGTATCTATAAGTAGATCCAGCAGTGTGAAATGCCCATAAAGGTAACTCCTAACATAAAGCTTTTGATGCCTAATGTAGAAATCATTTGAGACTAAGAAGTCACTGGATGCTGCTTTAGGAGCCGTAAATACCTACAAATGTTAAGGGTCTCTATATTGAGAAAGCCTATGGTGCAATCGCACAGTCACACTCAGCAGGGATTTGCTTAGATATACTTAGAAGCATACCATGTAACTTCTCTAACTTCTGAGATTGACAATGTTATATTCATATTTAATGTGATAAGAGATAATTTGTTTAGGGCAATTTTGGGGCCCCATCTTTCTACACTTTCTAATTTCCAAGTCAGTCATGGAACTGAATGTTGCAAGTAACAAGTTACAAGCCTAACTAATGCTTTGTATAGAGGCATCATAACATTCTTCTGCATTTGATAATTTAGCATTTATTGAGGTTTATTGAAATTTGAAGCACACAAAAAGATGTACAAAAAACCATATTTTTTTCAGAAAATCTAATGCAGACTGCATGGTTATTATATAAAAATAGTATTCTTCATACTTAGGGTTATAAGCCAGAACTCACTGTCACTGGGTCATGTCAGGGCCCCTTGAAAGAGTCAGCAAAACCTAGGGCTCTGGAGCGCTAATGCAGGAAGCTGAATCTGGTAGTTTTTAGGTTCATTATCAGGATAAAGGGCATTGCCAGAACCTGTGGGTTGATCACAGATACTGCGATCAACAATGCAGGGGAATAAAGCCTATAACATATCAAATAAAAAAATATAAAATATATAAAAATAAAAAATATAAAAAAATATCAGAAATGTAACAAAAATTAAAACAAATAACTATACACATTATACACATGGAATGTGTGGGTGAATCCCTGCTGATGTATAAGGGAAGGTTGATATTCAAGGATTATAGATTTAAAAATTCCAAATTAAAATGGGTGGTATCATTGCAATCAAAAGATATTGCTGAACACATATTGGGGTGTTTTTTGGAAGTGACATATACTAGGAGCTGTAAATTCATAACTGAAGTACAATGAGTGTTAAAAATAAGTCTTAAAATACGCCCATTTGAAATATCCTGGAGTGTCTCGTTTTCAAAAATTTTAATGGGGGTTTGATGGGGTAAATTGAATTGTTCATCTTCAAGGATGCCCCAAACAGGACATTGGGGCAGGGTGACCAGATTTGAAAGGAAAAACGGTTTTGAAACAGCAATACACTTGCACGCTTACAGTATAAATTGAAAAAAAAAACCCAAAAAACAAAAACCATTGGGTATTTCTAAATTCAGAACAAATATTAGAATCTATTTAGAATTAGCATTTGTGATAAATCAAAGATTTTTCAAATAAATGTCAGAAAAGGGTATTTTTTCTTGAATTTTTTACTATAATTTCATTTTCATAGTAAATTAGATGATATGGTAAAAATAATGATATCTAAATAAAGTCCTTCATGTCTTGAAAAAAAACAATATAGTTTGTGTGGGTACACTAAATGAGAAATTACAGCCAAAAACAGCAGATATGTTAAAATAACCATGGTCACGAAGGGTGCAAAAATTTCATTGGTTAAAGCAGCTAACGAACGTAGAATTGTCAATGAGAGCAAATCCAATCAGATACAATTCTCTGAATATACAGTACTAATACTCCTGAAGTTAATTTATTTGTATTTATTATTTATTTGTCAATATTATTTCTGACCCTGTCATACCGGCTGCTTCCCCTGACCAATATCCTAAATTTGCTTAAAACCTATGTTTTTTCCCATCAATTTTTGATGCAAGGTTTCCTTTCTTCATTATTGTGATGTAGCTACCTTTGCAAGGTTGAGTGAATCCAATATGCTAAGGGATCACAGGGAATCTTTACAATCACCTGAACCTTGAGGTTAAACTTCTAAGATGCCATTGGTTGCCATTAAAGACTCCTAAGGTGGCAGTCTGGTGATCTGAAACCATGATATCCTGCTCCAATTGAATGAAATTGCTGTAAACTAAACACACATTCTGAGCAGAAGTTATAACCCTACATTATATGGTGTCTTTCTGTAAGCATAGGCATTTTACTTTTAATTCCCACTCTTAGGTCATTAATTTACAAATTACAAAAAGCAGAGGAGTTAGAATCAACCCCTTGGGGTACCTCACATTTAACTGCAATCATGCCACAAGAAGAAAGTCATTTTGTAAGAACGCTCTTCTGCTCTAAACAGTTTTCTATCCATGTACAAATAAAATCCTCTAGATTTAATCCCCTTAATTTAAATGCCAGCCAGCAAAATACAGAGATCTAAATTTCTAAGCATCTCATTGTGGAAGCCCTGAAACGTTGTTTGGCAGCAACTGCTCTACTTGAAACCATGTTGACTAATATTAATAATTATATTTGCCTTATATTAAGTACCTTTAGAGATGTACAAGTATTCATTAATGAACTATTTTAAAAGGTTCTTTCACTGCAGGTTTCTTTTTAGTATTACATAACTACCCCAAAAAATAGAAAGTTCAAACTTGTCCAAAAAACAAACAAATGGGGAATGATGTAAGACAAATGTTAAGAATGCTTCATACGTTCTAAGTGCAATCAGTGAAAGATTTAAAATTAGGGAGGACCATAAAGATTGCTATTTTAGTTGTACAGGATAGCACGACATTAATGTTTTATAGAAAAAAAAATGGTGAATGAAAAGACAAAGTGTCACATGCACCAGGCAGAATGTGGATACCATGTGAATATCATGTTAAATACGAAAAAAGAGAACAGAACCCAAGATTTTACAAGTATAAATGTGAACTTTACCATTGAAAAGTAATTGCAAGTAGTTGTAATTTTAAGTGTTGGCCTTTTTCAATACATAATAAAATCAGGAAGTTCAAATGTTCCATTCTCTTGCAAATTTTCTTGCAGAGTTAATGAATAGACCCAGAAGAAATACCCAGTGGGATATATTTAGAAACTAAATAGACCTTTGCCAGCTAATATGGTGATTAAACTGATACATGCAAGAAAACCGATTCCACTACGCTGTTAAATTCCATTTCATGGGTAATTCAAGAACACATCGGTCAATTCTCTTCATTATTTTGTCAGTTTGTAGTATTGGGCAATGTTTGTACTGAATAAATGTAGAAATATTCTAAAAAAAAAATATAATTCCGTTTATAACAACCTAACCTAGTAAAATAAAGTATTTCACTATACTTGATAGCGTCTACTGAAATTAGGGGGTCACTGCATATTTGAGTTTAAACTTTGGATGATAAGGAGTCTATTCACTAAAGACGGCGTTTCATCCAATTCCAGTCCAATTAAAATGCTAAATCCACCAAACTAATTTTGCGCAGCGTACAAGCATTTATTCTATCTCCCTCAGGATCTAAAATATTCCCAATAAGTGAAGTTTAGTGCAGGTTAGTTTATATGATCTGCTATTGAATACCTTTTGTTGCATGTTACTCTCAACAGCTGTTGAGACTTTGGGAGTTCTCAGTTTCTTGCTTATGAGCTGACTTGTGAGTTGGTGTCAATCTGGCTAGCAACCAAATTGCAAACTAATCACGAAACAGTTCTGGTGTTTTAAAGCTGCCCATAATTTTATCTGAAGTCTCCATGGGAGAAGTGGATTAGGGAAGTGAGCTATATTTTTCTTGAAATAGAAAATAAAAGAGGACATTATGTGAGTATAAAATCAATACACGTTTGTACTAATCTTTCTGTGTGTATGTATTATCACAGTAAGTATTAGTTGGCAAATGTTTCTTAAGCAACGGCATAGAGAGCGCATAACTGAAGGTAGCAATTAGTCTCAAGGATGTATGTTAGTACTAGCTACAGTAAATGTGTGATTTTAAACTACATTTTACAATAAGACATGTTTAACTAGCCATGTAAATCTTAAATGTTAATGTTTCCTATGTTTGTTACCAGGGGTCAAGGAGATCACCCTGACCCTCATCCAGCTTAGACATCTACAGCAGATGTTGGCATCCAGAAGCTCATGTTCTTCACACACGATGGCCCCAGATTCGAAAGCCATTCCTGGAATTCATGCTGACAAAGGTCATTTCAGCTCAAGCTGAAATGGATTCATTGGTCTGTGCTGATAATTATGAAAGCCTTAGGGTAGATATGTACTGGGCCTGCCAGGACTTAAACACTGGACTTTGTGTTGCTAGTTCAGGTCTTGCCAGCTGGCTGCCTTATCTAGTCCCAGTACGTGAGGTTACGTATCCATGTAAAACCCCACTTCCTGCCAGTGACCCGATGTTTCGTTGGTACTATTGCTTAATATCGCGCGTCTGCTGATTATGTGTACTGACCTTGTCTGTCTAACTATTCTAGCATTCTCCTATCATGATTTGTCATTTTGCTTAATAATGCCCCGCTCTGCTGATGTGTTTTTGCCTGTTTACTTTCTGTTGGTGCACAAGTATCAGATTAGTTTTGTGCTAATAAATTAAGTTAGATAAAATAAAGTCAGAACTGGTACTTACAAATCACAAAACAATATATTACTACAAAAAAAATACTGCAAAAAGGTTGCAATTAAGGGTTGATGGTTATTTGCAAAAATGTCTACTTGGGATACATCTAATCTGCCATATGAGTCACAGCAATAAGCCACTGTTAGTGACAACAATGATACCTCCAAAACACTGAGGTTGTTTAGTGCTGATTCATCATTGTCATCAACAGATTAATGCCTGTTTTCTGCGAGAAAGAATACCGTAATGTTATAGAGCATTCTGAAAACGATGTAGTGTAGATCTCTTTACAGAGCACAGCATGGTGTCACTAGGACCATTCAAGGTTGACTAAAATAAAATATGAGAATATTAAACAGCTGGACTATTGTTTGCTTTTTATTTAATAAAAAGTTCAACATTGGATGATATTTATATTGAACAATCTTACATGGAATGTAAGTGCCAGAACAGAAGTTCCACTGGTGGAAATAATAGAATTCCATTATCCAAATCAATTGTTTGATATAGATAGTAGACTGGTTCATTTGGATTTGCACAAATTAATTTGCCAATTTCATCAACACATACAGATCTCTGAAAAACAAACGAAAAGGAAGCAAAACGTTCAAAATGTTTCTTCTTACCTTCTTTGCTGACCGCCACGTGTCCCTGTCTACTTGATGCACAGCTCTGCTTCTTTTCTTGCATCCTCTTATTCTTCTGTCATCTTGTCTTTGTCCGCTACTCCTTGTGTCTACTTTCTTCATATGCTTTTCCTGGACACGGCCTACTGGTGAACTTCCGCAAAAGGGTGGCACTTCCAGACACACCCTTGAAAGGAGACGTTCAGAGAGATTGCGAGGGGGAGTGACTGACAGTGTAAGAGAACAGGACTAAGAGTGTGAGAGTGTGTAATAGTGTGAAAGAGCATGAGAGAGTTTATGAGGGTGACAACAACTTGGTTTCTGAAAGGACAGGAAACAAAATTAGTCGTCCAAAAAAAGAAAAAGCCTATAAAACGACCCTATAGGAAAAAAAGTTTAACTAGTAAATATTAATTCGCATGTAAACTATTTTAATAAAAATATGATTGAAATTATTTTTTTGTTTTTATTTCCTTTTATTTGCCACTCAGATATGCCTTATACCCCTTATATGCCACTCTGCCCCCCGAAATGCCTTTTACCCCCTATATGCCACTCTGCCTCCCTAATAAGCCACCTCTATTTGAGGTTTGATTAGAAGACGACCTCAAATATTAAGACGAGGGATATTTTTCAGAGCATTTCAGAGCATTTATGCAATCAGAGAGGTAGAGGATACATTGCAATAACTTTAGGAATGTTTAGGTCTGTGAAGATACTATTCATGGATATAAACGTAGGTTACTATGACAATGTTTATTGACCCATTTCCATATATTGATGTTTGTCGTCATTCATGGAAAGATGCACGGCATGTTTAGAGTGTCTCCCTTATATCACATCGAGCAATGTGCAATATTGAAAAATATTTTGTTGAATTCTTATTTATTTTATTAGAATTGTACTAATTGTGTATGTTAAGGCTTTTTATTCCAATGAGCATTTAATGAACTGATTAGTTTATGTTTATGTTGCATGTCATTAGAAGGACATGGCAGTAACAACACCCCCTGGAAGAAGATTTAAGGCATAGGTATAATAAAACCTGATACGCTTCAGAAGATGTGGGGATATACCTCACAAACCACATTGAGCTGTGAAGGATACTAGACTTGAGCATTCGGATTCATCCGAATTTGAACACATTTTGTTAAATTGGTCAATTTGTACAAATCAGGGGAGAGGATGTGAATGCAAGCGGCACCATATTGTCCCGAGTTCAAGTGAGGACGAAATGATGTTGTTTGCAGAGGACAACACGGCAAGCGCTGCCATTTTGGTGGAAGTTCCTGCCAGGTTATGTCCTTGGAGATACGGATAGAGAGAGCGGAGAGCAGAAGATGCAGAAGCAGAAGTGGCCCGAACTCAAGTGAGGACGAAATGACGGCATTTGCAGTAACGTCCTCTCCCTCGATTGAAGGATTGGGGAGAGATCGTCACCAAAGCACCACCATATTACCCAGAGTTCAAGAAAGGGCAAAATGGCGGCACTTTTGGTGACATCCTCTCTCCCTGCTGGGAGTTATGATGTGAAATGTATTAGTGCATGGGTTTTAGTAAATACGCACCAAAAAATATTAAATACCTTTATAGCAAATGCAGGCATTCAGGGTTATAACAATTTAACTAGCTTGACAGCTTCTCAGGGTAACAATAATTACATTTTCATGTTTGGAAAAATATTGGACTTATAGGGTTTTTTCTTTTTCTGGGCAACAGACATGGGTATTAGAAGGGGTTGAACTAGGTGGACTTTCTGTCCTTTTCAACATTAGTAATTATGTAAATCAACTTGCATGAACTTGTGCAACTTGCACAATTTTAAGTTCCATGCACTCACATCAACTTGTAAGCGACTTGTACGTGAGTAAATATATGTGTTGTTTTGCCAGAGCCTGAAACTTATGTCGAGGCTAGCCAGTCCATCAATAAGTAGATAATAGCAATGAACTGTTACACAACATTCTGAAGACTAATTTTCACTATGGAGAAATATGTAGAATGCTACAAAATGTCCAATATTCTACAAGAGGGTAGTAAAAAAATGTAAAATTGTGACAGATTTTTACTCATTTTAATTCAAATCATGCTTGCCTAATGTGCATGGTCATCTAGCACAAAGGCTTTTCTGACAAGCCAAGGAAAATGTGAAAAATGTGATTAGCTGAAATCAGTGATTTCACCAGTGTAAAAATGTCAAAACAGAAAATTGAAATTGGGATTTAGTAACCCCTGGATTAGATAAGCTGTTACTTTTGAATCTGTTGCTTTATGAAAATAGAAAAATAGTGATAGTTCCACCAAAAATAACTGGTTTATTATAACAGAGAATTATTAATCTGGAGACTATACTTAATCATGCTTGTTGGTAAAAGGCTTCAAATTAGAGTTGAACTTGGGAAGTAAATGACCGTAAAATAGAATAGAGCAATAAAAAAGCCACATTTTGCTGCATACACATAGCAAATGATAACTGAAATTGGGTGAGCTGCTTGGATGTTGCTTTAGGCAATAAAGCAGCAGTCTGTAGCTAAATGCTAATTTTAGTATGCATGCTGTTCCAATGTACTGCAGTAAAAAATGATTTTCTGATTCTGATCCAGAATTCTTAAATATTCAAGGCTGAATTAAAAAAAAAAAGATTTCTAGCAATTGAGCCAGATGTTAGCATTTCACACAACACTGTAAATTGAAAACCAATAAAAAGGAGGGAATATAGAGAACTCAAAGCTTTAACACACTCCATCTATAACCAATGTTTTAGTTTTGTCTATGTATACCTTTGGAGACATTAGGGCAGATTGTCTCTGTTACTCTTAATTGACCATAATGCTTTTTTTCATGGTTTGCGACTCAATTGCTAGTGTAGATAGGCACTAACGGCTGTTAATTTTAGATAGAGAGCTCTTAGATATTTAACTTAATAAAAAAAAAAAAACTAAGCCATTCAATTAAATGCACAGAAATTAGAGAATTGAAACAACATTTTTGGTGTAGATTCCAAAGCAACAAAATGTCTAAATTCACTCGACCACAGTTACATGTTCAAAGACACCTAAAAACTCACATGTCCAAGGAGCATCTAAAAGCAAATCTACAAATAAATCCCCCATATGGTAGTACTGGATACTCATCTGTTATAGTAACCCTTTTACTGGTTACCATGTGTTAGATTGGCAGAGCTTGGCAAAGACAGATGGCCACATAGCTCATACAACAAGGTATCCTTTTGTTTTGTTGCAAAAAGCTTTTCTGTAGACAGTTGGTTCCTCAGCAAATCAATAGCAATGTTTCCTACCTACCTCTTTTGCATAAGTCTCATCTATACTGGTGAATCCTATGGAGTGCTTGTAGGTCAAGCCTTTACAATGGGAGCCATATCTGGGTCAGTAGTTATGTACTTCTGTGGCTTTTGTCACTCTTCCATAGCCTACTTTTGTTCGTAGCCTGCGTTTATTAATTTTGGGTTTGCGTACTCACTGCTCTCATCAGGTAAGTGCAGGGTCCAGGTAACCCTACAAAGTTTTCCAATCAGTCTCAATTTGCAAAGTGCAACAATGTCAGTTGTTGAACCCATGGTCTGAGACAACCAGTTGAGCAGAAGGCATAAAAGGTAACCATAGAATGTATCCATATCTAGTATTAAGATTTCTTGGAGTAAAACCCAGTGGTTTATTGGTTGGTAGTTTAGTTACCGGCATAATTTAGAATTTTGTTGTGAATGTGACTTGTTTGATGCATGTAAGAATTATTCCATTTGACTGGGCTAAAATACAGCATATATAAGAAAGTAGAAAGAGGGCCCACTGTGACACTGCATAGTTAGAGGCATTATGGTGTGGTGAGAATGTAGCGTGATTCAATGATGGTAACATTTCTGTAGGCTTAAGTTTTCTACAAATATCCTCCAAGCCAGTTAAATTTATGCTGGCCACGCATTACCCTATGCAAACAAGAAATCTGGGTTGCAAATTGACCTATAATGCAATGCTATTGTGCATTGGCATGAAATTATCCCCTATGCTCTGCACAGCAAGGGGGAGAGCATAACTAATGAATCTAAAAAAACAAACAAAAAACAAAGCTGTTACAATCACGTTGGGCAATGGGTGGTGTTGTACAGGAGATAAAGTTGATTTGGTGGACCCCAATTGAGCAAATTATTTACATCATGGGGAGGAAGAAAGAAAAGAGCAATGTATCAGTGCACTTAAAATGTATACATTTGTTTAAACATATTGTACATGCCGTGAAAAATGAAGCATTCACCCAGCACATGTACAAAGAGGTAAAAAGTAAAATACTGTAGCACATGGCCAACTCGTTCCATGATGGTACAAACGGTATATTATCATATGTTATTAGCATCAGCAATCATTCTGATTTTTCTTTATATTTATTTAGCATCATTGCATATCTGCTCTTTAATTGTACTGCAATTTCTACAAATATTTATAACAAAACTCTACAACAATCACAAAACACTATGGATATAGTAAGACTACAACTTCTGCAGCTTATAGTTAAAACAAGACAATCTACAATAGTACAACAAGACTAAATCTACAACAATTTCTACATATTATAATTGCAAAAATAACTGCAGATCTCTACATATTTGAAGTTGATTGGCAGTAATTTTGCATAGATTAAGCAGGGTGTGCAGAACCCTCTTAAACCCTTTTCATATTAAACATTATTAACTATTATTAACTATTATTGCTATTATCTTGTATTTATATAGCGCCAACAAGGTTTCAAAGGTTATGACGAAACTAGAATTAACAGATACATTAGGGAAAGATGGCCCTGCTTACAATTGTGTTATTTGTCATGATATCTCTGCTTGATCGCGCTTTAGTAGACCTGGTCTGAAGGTAATTGATTAATAAAAACTGTTTTTGGGAGTCTATCAATAAAAGTGAACTTCCACATCCATTGTTTCAACTAAGTTCTCTCCTTTGTAATCATTGACATTTAACTTCCAAATAAGCAGCATATTTCTTTAGCAAGAAATAAGATTGACTACTGCTATTTTTCCATTAAAATGTACAAGCGATTTCTGTGGTAGGTTTAACATAAATGACATTTAGCTGCAATCACAGCAAAATAATGGTATCATAAAGTGAATTGCTTTCTCAGAGCCTGCTTCTCACGCTACAGTACTTTAGCAAATGTCCTGGAGTTGCTGAAGGTCATTGATATTGCACCTGAAGGTAAGCCAGCAATGCCGCTGTTATATTTTGAATCCTTAGCCAAAGTACTTAAAATCATTCTGAATACTAAAACATGTCGGATATTGAGTGTAAAGTCTGAAATTCAAATCTCCTAAAAACACTGGGATGGATCTATCTCTCTAGCTTCATGCCCGGTCATTATAGCCACTTATTTTGACTTTGGATATCAGAATTGAGGCATGTGTGATAAACTAGTTCATCGACCTCTTATAGTATAGTTTAGAAAGGAATTTGCACAAAAGAAAACCACTTTAGCTGGTTTATTGCCATACATCAAAGAGCAAGTTCAATTGGATAACATCACATGTGGCATTTTTATGGGAAAATAAAGAAAAAAGATTGGGTGCAGCTGCAAGTCCCAAGGAACTTTAAAGTCTATTGAGATATGGCCTTGGGGTTCTAGGGAACTAGTAGGGAGTACAACAATGATAAGATACACATTTTCACAGAAGAAGATGAGAATTCATGTAGTCTTAGTAATAGCTGCTTCCCTTCTGCCATTTCCGTTCATAAGAAACATACTTACCCTCACAAACCCATTAAAAGTATTTCCATTGTCACTGCAGGGTGATTCTGTACATGATAACTCATCTGTAGCCTTCTGCATGGCGACCAGATGTTTAGTTTTCATTAGAAGATTACAGATGTAAGAGTTAAATCACATCAGACCATTATGTTGCAATTTATAAATGGCATTTTAGATAAAATGTGTAAAGACTCACATGATATTTATTAGTCTGTTTTTGTAGTGTAAATTGTACAATTTAACCTTCTTGATAACTAAAATCTTGCTGATTTACAAATGGTAAGTGTTGTAGTGACACAAAAACAGGGTGTAATAGCAGCTAAATGTGGCAAACAAATTAACAGACCTTACTACCTTTCTGCGCTTTTAACATTGGTTATGTCTGTTTCATCTAGGACCAACCTACGAACACACAAAACAGGCAAGTTTCTTTAACAGTAAAGTTTGTACGAATTTGAATGTGTAAACTTATTAGCAACTAACCCATACTGTTCATGTATCAAATGCAGATGTAATAATTCATACAAATACAATATCAGGGGCGCAATTAGAAACCGCAAAACCCTGCTGTGAAAAATATCCCCTGGGACCCCCCAACTTCACAGCTGGCCTGTGCCATCATTGTCCACAAACAACTTGTCTGTGCCTTCTCTGCCCTTTGTCCCCCATTCCAGTGTACACTCTGGCACACATATGTATACACACTTACACAAATTATACACACTTACTCATACTCACTAACACACACTTCATCTCACCTACTTACACATCCATGCTCACACACACACATTACACATCCATGCTCACACACATATTACATATCCATGCTCACACACACACAAAACACATCCATGCTCTCTTTTTCTCACACACACAATTACAGATCCATGCTCACACACACAATTACACATCCATGCTCACACACACAAAATAACACATCCATGCTCTCTCACACACAATTACATATGCATGCTCACATACACACAAGCACACAGCCTTGCTCACACACACAATTGCACATCCATGCTTAAATACATTTATACAAACACATATATACATCCCACACTGCGCAGGCATCCTCAGGTTTACCGTGGGGTCACGTGAAGTAACATGGCCCCGGGTCCTTCCTAAACTATTTTGAAATGGTGCAAGGAGATAGGAACAAGTCCCTGTCACAGCTGTGACCACTGTACTATATGGAAACATGTTTCCTTGTCTGTTTTTCTGCCATTTCGTGTCTGATCCAGGCACATGAGGCCACGTCTGGGGGAAAAAACAATGTTGGTACCACAAAGAAAATAATACCCTTATTAAAATGACATAGCAGTACATTTTTTCTATGATTTCTCTCTTGAATCATTCATCATATGTGGTTTTCTTTTTGCTTTGTTTTTTGTTTTTTGGGTTGTCAAAGTTTTCTCTAAAAGATTATTTTTATCTGGCAGCTTTAATTCATTTAACTAGGACCTGTCAAAAAAAAAACATGCAAATATCTGGATGAAAAGTTATTTTAATTGAGTTTTCAGCCATTATGTTTATATCATCTTGTGATGTACCAATCAAACAAAGCATTCTTTTATGAGAAAGAAGTGATTATGTCCCAGCACATCACAATACATCTAGTAGCAACAATTAGAATGTATGTCTTCACACAAATCACACAGTAGTAATAAACTAAACTAAAGGAAAAGTTTTACTGAAGTGTGCTTCATCCTTATTTTTTCTTGAGGGGAAAGATGCCCCTTGTATATTGATATTCAGCATTATGAAACAAAAGACAAAACAAAGAATATAATAGTGTAATATTGTCTCATCTCGTTTGAAAGATTTTACTAGTGCCCTCATATATTCACCAAGTCAAATCACAGAGATTAAGAGATGGAAATCTGAGGCAACAGTAGTAGAGATCTTTAAGGAGGTTTCTCTAATTCCACCTCTTCCCAAAATAAATCCCTTTTAATAATCTTTTTAATAAATATAATATATTACATATAAAGCAAGTGAGCCGTCACAGTAAAAGTAAAATAGTTCATCAGAATCCACAGGTATCCAATACTGCACAACTCCAATGCTCTTTGGGGCTTCAACCAGACGGTATCATGATGAACAATTTTAATTGTATTGCGAAAGACCACTTGTTTACTGAGAGGGACCTGGGCAATCCACAGGTATTTATACAAAACGTATTGCTTGTAATTGATTGTAATGGTGTTTAGTATAAATACTTGTGAATTTCACTGCTCCAGTATACTGCCTGGTCAAAGCCCCAAAGGGGAAAGTGACGAATTTTGATACACAAGAGGCACCTCTCCTCTCAGGGTGAATTATAAGGGGTAAATCTTACCTTATTACATGTATTTATTTAGATTTTTTGCACTTAAACACACTACAGTGCTTTTTCTTTTTTTATTACAATTTATTATATACAATATATTATTTTTGCATGTATGTTTTATATTTAATATCATTACCCTCCCAATCACTTTACATACAAGCAATTTATCCATTCTACCCAAGACGCACACATTAGCATTATAAATATGCAACAAAAAGAAAAAAGGTTGTATCATAATAAGGGTTTTCCCTGTGTATGAATTCAAATTGATAGGAGTTCTTTGTTAATGTCAATGGCTGTACTCTTCAAGGGCTCTAAATTTGCCAAAAAAGTAACAATATAAAAGAAAAGTATCAATTCCCCAGGTGGCCAGCTCATTATGTTGGAATATGGCAGACTACCAAAGAGTAACACTGAAACAATTACAAGATATAATAATTCAAGATCTGCAGGGCTGCTGCTTTATAGAGTAAGGGAGCTCCGAACAGTGTAATCTCTTGCTCTCCCACTCATATTTTTAACTTATCATGGATGAGTGAATTTTTCCAGCCCTGTACATATCAAAAGAGAAACTGTTGAGTGGGCTTTGTGTGAACATCAGCAACCCTGTTTGCAAGAGAGTAGCGAACATCAAATAATCTGGCATGTATTCGGGGGATAAATTGTGATATAAACTAGAGTTCTGCTTGGCTTTTGCAGTTGCATTTAGCTTGGACACACAAGCGAATCCTGAGCTGGGGCGAATCTCCTAAGTGACATCTCTAAGTGAGGAGTTACAAGCAAAGAAGGAGAGTATATTCATTACTATTGCAAGGGGGGAGCACTGTGTTTGTTTGTGTTGTGTTCAGTGTAAAGTTTTGTTGAAAAAAGCAAAATAAAAAAGGGTAAGGGCTATTTCAGGTGTGTTGCTAATTAAGTAACCTTCTCTGTGAGTTCTGCTTGGCTTTTGCAGTTGCATTTAGCTTGGACACACAAGCGAATCCTGAGCTGGGGCGAATCTCCTAAGTGACATCTCTAAGTGAGGAGTTACAAGCAAAGAAGGAGAGTATATTCATTACTATTGCAAGGGGGAGCACTGTGTTTGTTTGTGTTGTGTTCAGTGTAAAGTTTTGTTGAAAAAAGCAAAATAAAAAAGGGTAAGGGCTATTTCAGGTGTGTTGCTAATTAAGTAACCTTCTCTGTGAGTTCTGCTTGGCTTTTGCAGTTGGATTTAGCTTGGACACACAAGCGAATCCTGAGCTGGGGCGAATCTCCTAAGTGACATCTCTAAGTGAGGAGTTACAAGCAAAGAAGGAGTTAAAAAGCAAGAAGGAGGGTAAAGTATAAATCCTTGTGATTGCATATAATATATTTATATATATTTTGCGCCTTACTGTCTGTTTTTGCCAGTTATTGGAGCTATCCCCATTGCCAAGATGTCCTCCATGTTTGACAATGCGGTCAGGTGTACATCTTGCTCAATGTATGCAATCCTTGAGCAGCGCTTCGAGGGTGCATATTGCTGTGCGAGATGTGTGCGGGTTGCTCATTTGGAAGCACAAATCCTGAGTCTAGAGGAGCAACTGGCAACACTGAGATCTATTGACAACTTGGAGAGGAGTCTGCTGCTCACTGAGCAAGCTCTCTCGCAGGTAGAGGTGGGGGAGGATAGTGGGATGGAGGTACAGGACAGTCAGGCAGCTAGCTGGGTTACAGTTAGAAGGCGGGGTAGGGGGAAAAGCGCCAGGGAGGCTAGTCCTGATCTAGCACACCCCAACAAGTTTGCCCGGTTGGCAGATGAGGGGGATGTTAGTTCAGAGTTAGCAGTACTGCAGCAAGTCACTGCCTCTGACCACCAGAGGGGTGTCTGCTCCAGTAAGGAGGGAAGGAGGAGCGCAGGGCAGGCCAGACAGGTGCTGGTAGTGGGGGACTCAATTATTAGGGGGACAGACAGGGCGATCTGTCACAAAGACCGGGATCGCCGAACAGTGTGTTGTCTGCCTGGCGCTCGAGTTCGGCACATCGCGGATCGGGTTGACAGATTACTGGGAGGGGCTGGAGAAGACCCAGCAGTCATGGTGCACATTGGCACCAATGACAAAGTGAGAGGGAGGCGGAGTGTCCTTAAAAATGATTTCAGGGACTTAGGTAGCAAGCTTAAGGCAAGGACCTCCAAGGTAGTATTTTCTGAAATATTACCTGTACCACGTGCCACACCAGAGAGGCAGCGGGAGATTAGGGAGCTAAACAAGTGGCTCAGAAGCTGGTGTAGGAAGGAGGGGTTTGGGTTCATGGAGAACTGGGCCGACTTCTCTGTCGGATACAGGCTCTACGGTAGGGACGGGCTGCACCTCAATGGGGAGGGTGCAGCTGTGCTTGGGGAGAAGATGGTCAGAAGGGTGGAGGAGTGTTTAAACTAGGGAAAGGGGGGGAGGGAAACTACAATATAGAAGGGGAAGATAGTGTAGATAGAGAGCTGGGGCTTATAAATGTACCTGGGGGTGGAGCAGAGGGAGGGGTTATAATAGTTAATAGGGATAGGCTTCATAGGGAAAAAAACCATACACCTCTAAATTGTATGCTTACTAATGCCAGAAGTCTGACCAATAAAACTGACGAACTGGAGTTAATAATGTCTGAAGAAAATTATGACATAGTGGGTATAACAGAGACATGGTTGGATGATAGCTATGACTGGGCGGTTAACATACAGGGGTATAGTCTATTCAGGAAGGATCGGAAAAAACGAAAAGGGGGAGGAGTTTGCCTTTATGTAAAGTCCAGCCTAAAGGCCACACTGCGGGAGAATATATGTGAGGGAAATGATAATGTGGAGTCATTATGGGTAGAAATATATGGAAAGAAAAATAATAAAATACTGATCGGGGTTTGCTATAAGCCACCAAATATAATGGAAGCAGCAGAAGATCAATTATTAAAGCAAATAAACAAGGCAGCTAATCACAATGAGGTGGTTATTATGGGGGACTTTAACTATCCCGACATAAACTGGGAAACCGAGACCTGTGAATCTCATAAAGGAAACCGGTTTCTGACTATAAGTAAGGATAATTATCTGTCCCAAATGGTACAGGACCCGACCAGAGGGGGCGCCCTACTGGACTTAATATTAACCAACAGACCTGACAGAGTAACTAATGTGCAGGTCAGGGGGCATCTAGGAAATAGTGATCACAATATGATACATTATAACTTCTCCTTCAATAAGGGAACTCTTAGAGGAGCCACAAGAACTATGCACTTTAGGAGGGCAAAGTTTGATCAACTAAGAGAAGCCCTTAACACTGTAAATTGGGAAAATGTCCTCAAAAACAAGAGTACAGACGCTCAATGGGAGATTTTTAAGAATATCTTAAATTCTCACTGTGAAAGGTACATACCGTATGGGAATAAAAGAGTCAGGAACAAGAGAAAACCAATGTGGATAAATAAAAATGTAAAGGGGGCAATAAATGGCAAAAAAAAGGCATTTAAGCTACTAAAACAGGAAGGCAGTGAGGAAGCACTAAAAAGCTATCGGGAAAAAAATAAAATATGTAAAAATCAGATAAAAGCAGCAAAATTGGAGACAGAAAGACTCATTGCCAAAGAGAGTAAAACAAACCCCAAAATGTTCTTTAACTATATAAATAGTAAAAAGGTTAACAATGAAAGCGTTGGCCCCTTAAAAAGTAATGAGGGAGAAATTATAGACGGGGATCAGGAAAAAGCTAATCTATTAAATATATTCTTCTCTGCTGTATTCACAGAGGAAAATGAAATGCCAGGTAATATACAGCAGGATGAGATAAATGCCCCAGTACATGTCGCCTGTCTAACGCAGGAAGAAGTGCAGTGCCGCCTAAAAAAAATCAAAATAGACAAATCACCAGGTCCAGATGGCATTCACCCCCGCGTTCTAAGGGAGTTAAGTAATGTAATAGACAGACCCCTATTTCTAATATTCAAGGACTCTATAGTGACAGGGTCTGTTCCCCAGGACTGGCGCATAGCAAATGTTGTGCCAATATTCAAAAAGGGGACAAAAAGTGACCCGGGGAATTATAGGCCTGTTAGTTTAACTTCTGTTGTGTGTAAACTGTTTGAGGGTTTCCTAAGAGATGCTATTTTGGAGTATCTCAATGAAAATAAGTGTATGACTCCATATCAGCATGGGTTTACAAGGGATCGGTCCTGTCAAACTAACCTGATCAGCTTTTATGAGGAGGTGAGCTCAAGACTGGATCGGGGTGAATCGCTGGATGTCGTATATCTTGATTTTTCCAAAGCATTTGATACGGTGCCACATAAAAGGCTCGTACATAAAATGAGAATGCTTGGGCTGGGGGAGAATGTGTGTATGTGGGTAAGTAACTGGCTCAGTGATAGGAAACAGAGGGTGGTTATTAATGGTACATACTCTGAGTGGGTGACTGTTGCTAGTGGGGTACCACAGGGGTCAGTTTTGGGTCCTATTCTTTTTAATATATTTATTAATGACCTTGTAGAGGGATTGCATAGTAAAGTATCAATCTTTGCAGACGATACTAAGCTCTGTAACGTGGTTAACACAATAGAGGACAGCGCACGATTACAAATGGATCTGCATAGGTTGGAGGCTTGGGCTGGGATGTGGCAGATGAGGTTCAACACAGATAAATGTAAGGTTATGCACATGGGGAAGAAAAATCCAGGCTGGGAATATGTATTAAATGGGAAAACACTGGGGACGACTGACATGGAAAAGGACTTAGGAGTTTTAGTTAACAGTAAATTTACCTGTAGCGACCAGTGTCAGGCAGCTGCTGCTAAGGCAAATAAAATCATGGGGTGCATCAAAAGGGGCATAGATGCCCACGACAAGGAAATAATTCTACCCCTGTACAAGTCACTAGTCAGACCACACATGGAATACTGTGTACAGTACTGGGCACCAGTGTACAAGAAAGATATAGTGGAGCTGGAGAGGGTTCAAAGACGGGCAACCAGAGTAATAAGGGGAATGGGAGGACTACAGTACCCAGAAAGATTATCAGAATTGGGGTTATTTAGTTTGGAAAAAAGACGGCTTAGGGGGGACTTAATAACTATGTATAAATATATAAGGGGACAGTACAGAGATCACTCCCAGGACCTATTTATACCCAGGACTGTATCTATAACAAGGGGACATCCTCTACGGCTGGAGGAAAGATGGTTTCTACACCAGCACAGACGGGGGTTCTTTACAGTAAGAGCGGTGAGATTATGGAACTCTCTGCCAGAGGAAGTGGTGATGGTAAACTCAATAAAAGAGTTCAAAAGGAGCCTGGACGTGTTTCTTGAAAGCAATAATATTACAAGTTATGGATATTAGATTAATAGGGACAGAACGTTGATCCAGGGATTTATTCTGATTGCCATATTTGGAGTCGGGAAGGAATTTTCCCCCTGGTATGGGGCAATTGGCATCTGCTTCATAAGGGTTTTTTGCCTTCCTCTGGATCAACACAGTAGGGACACAATATGTATATAGGTTGAACTTGATGGACTTTGGTCTTTTTTCAACCTTATGAACTATGTTACTATGTTACTATGTTACTGGTGAGGGCTTTCTAAGTTTATGTGATGGTTCAGATTTTAAACATTATTTAGACCTGGATTCTAAATTGCAGTAGTCTGGGTGGGCCCAGGGTTGCAGTTATCCCTCATGGTGCATTTCAGAGAGAGCTTTCTTGATAGGTTTAGGGTGGATAAATTAGCTGTAAGAGAAAAAAAAATAATTACTAAGTATACAAACACCATCTAATTTTAAGACTTGTAACACTGTTTGCACAAATGTATGAGTATAATTGGCTTAAAATTAATAAAACTACCCCTAAATTCCATGTCTCACAGCCATCATCCCGTTGTACGCCCCTTCAAAGGTCCCCAGAGCAAGTCATATTACTGAGAGCCTCTAAGAGCTTTTCCTTCTAGGTTTTGGAGACTGTACCAGTTGGAGAGAGTTTTTGAGCGTTGGTAGCTGTATATCTAAGGCATCTAATATAGTACCTCAACAGTAACATTTTTATTAGGTTTTTATTAGGTTTTCAAACAGTAGGGTGAAGGGAATAACCCCTGTTAGAAACACAGGGCAGACATGGTGAGATATGAATTTGAGTAGGTCACTTTATCTCTCTCTAACGTAAACACAAATAAATCAATGCGACCAGATGGAACACCCAAAACTATTACGATAGCTTAGCAGCGTGCTGGCTAAACCATTAACCAGCTTATTTCATCAGTCACTACTGACAGAAGTAGTTCTAGATAATTAGAAGTCAGAAGATGTAATTCCACTTCACAAAAACAACAGCAGGGAAAGGCTTTTCATTCTGATCCTGGTGTCTCACATGAGAAGTGAGAATATTAATTGAAACAATTTTTAAAGAAAAAAAAATGGTTAAATGTAGTGTTTTGATGGCCAGAAACAATAGATGCATGAGTTCATCTCTCTCTAAACACTTAATAACAAATGTTGGGTAAAAAGGTAAACAAAGGTAAAATGGTACACCAAGAGGGTGCAATAAACATAAATGTATTTACATTTCTCTAAGGTATTTTACACTGTCTCCCATGAAATGTCTTGATAATAAATTGACACGTATATATTAAGTCAAATGCTTTGATTGAGTGGTTTTTCTTGAAAACTCATCAGAGTGCAGAGCACGGTGCGGCTAACATGCTGAAGCGTTCCAGTATTCGAATCTTCGTTGCCTAGATAAGGTCTTGTAACAGTACGTCTTTTTAGCTGATGCTACAAACAATTGCTACGTGGTGGACAGTGGGGGGAATACGCCAAACGGCGACTGGTTTAGAAAAACTAGAAAAATGGAACAAACAATGGGAATAAGACTTTAATGTTAGTAAAACTAAAATAATAGACTCAAGATGTAAGAAAGATTTCTAAGTGGGACAAATAATAATTATGTCTGATGGGTTCAACTATAAAGTTATGGCTGGCCACTAAGGCACTCCTTGCGGACCCTATTACTTAGAGTTCTAATCATGTCACAGCTAATCACAGTTCACCTGAGAAAGCATGTCTTAAGTTCTGGCTTTCTCTCTCTCTCTGCATCCCACTGGGGCTTATTCTTTGAAGAGAGGGTTAACAGGATAACTTGCAGGAGGGTTGTGTTTCAATTACTTGACTTCATTATACATTAATGAAGAGCCAACCCAAGTGACCTTCTGCTGCAGGAAGATGTTGGCTAGCCCTGTAGAAAGTATAGTTAGACAAGTGAGAATTCTTCAGCCTACTTATCCTCCGAATTATTCATTATGCAGGGCCAGTTCAGCCCTTCTTTCTGGAGAAACTTGCCTGTATTGGCCCTTCATAATGTAAAGTTAAGTGATGGGTTGAAACCACAAGTCTGCCTTTAGTGAATAACCCACAGTGACTGTAAGGAAAAAGAAGTGTGTTCAGTGAAGTTCCAAGCATTCCATCATAAATGCATTCTAAAGAGGTGTCTTTAAGCAGCATATGCCAGGCGTAGGTATACAAACTGTGTGAAAGTGGCACAGGCTCCACTCACACCTTTTACAGGGACTGTCAGTCAGTATCCCACGTGACATCCAGATCAATTTGCATCAGTGTAAAGACTGCATTACTTAAAGGTTGATAACTTTTACACAAACACATAATCATTTTAAAACAATATTTATTAAAAAAAAACCCAGAAAGGTTTCACACAGCAGCTTGTGCACCCCAGGCAAATGAACAGGGAAACATCTGCTTTGTGCCAGGATGAAATTTGGTCCTAAAGTGTTGTGACAAAAAATGTTGTTTAATGTGCATGAAACAATTCACAATGCAAGCACTGTATCAGTCTATATAAGACTTAGAAACGCATCATTATCTTTAATTACAGTTAAAATATTTATTTTGTGAAAAAAAATTTTTTTCTAGCAAGTAGGCTATTTTTGGGCCATGGAAAGAATGATTAAAAGCCAGAGCAAGATCTGGAGATGTTGAAGTGGCCACCGGCCTCACAGTCGCAGACATTTGTTGTATGCTCCAGATGGCCAATTCGGACCTGCTGAAAGCCCTTTGGTGTTTTCTCTGTAAGCTTCTTCTGGAGGTTTTCTTCTTAAGAGTGTTTGCTGTTGTCAGGTCCTGTGTGATGCAAATCTAGGGAGACATTGAAAAAGAGAGTGAAAGAGAGTAGGTGAAAGTGTGAGAGAGTGTGTTAGAGAGAGTGAGAGATCACGAGTAAGAGAATGTGGCTGTTTTTACATTTTAAAGTGTGTGGAGGGTGCCAAATCCTCTAGGTTCGCCCCTGTTGTTGGTTTTTCAGTTTCTAGACTTTGCATAAAAATATGTACAGCATTTCAAATCAGAAATATATTATTCCCAACCTTCTGTTACATTTGATAACTGGAAAAGTGACAATGGCATCAACAATTTGCTCCTTAAAATAGATGCCATAACTAAATCAGGTCGGCTCCATTATCTATGTGAATCTGAATGCTGACTTTACAGTTGTGGTACCAGAAGAAATTATTAAAAATAAGATAGAAATGTCCAGAATAGAGAAATCTGCAATCTTCTTTACCACTGCCAATACAAACAGTACAAGGCTGTGTACTGTTTGTTGTGTAAGTGTCCGATGACAAGGGTGCACTGCTCACCTTGTGCAGTTTTCAATCAATGAATTCATTCATTGCATAATAAAGAAGCTCATAAGTCATGTACTGTACATCCCATTCTATGCTTTCCCTATTCATCAACAGTTGGTAAATATGCAGTAATAAAGCTTCAGATCAATCAAGGTTCGCACAAGTCATAGCCACTTTTGTTCTTTAACATACAAGTTGGTTGGACAGGTGGGTTCCATGCCCTCCAAGGGTTTTGTATTACATTTTATCCCACCCCAATCACACTGGGCATAGAATGGGGCTAAAGGGGAAGAAGCACATGCGACCTTGTCTCCCCAGGGATTTTTGTTTTATTACCCAGCCAGCGCACACAGAGTTGGGGGAAATTTATTTTTCATCATTTATTTGCTCTTTTATTATTATATTATACTTAATTTGCAGGCGAGGGCATGTAACAGCATTTAACTCATCTGGCCTCATCTTAAAATCACAAAAAGTTACAAGAAACTAGTACGTTGGTGAATAAGCAAGTTGACCTTTGATTAGTCTATAGATGTAATTGTATGCAGCAACACATTTAATGGGAGAAAATACGTATGGTGGAAAAAAAACATAAAAGCAAACTTTTGTCAGTGTTGAACACTATGTTAATGGGTACCAACAAATACAACAAACTGCATAGGAGCTGATGAGAAATCTGTGATATGATGTTACATTAGCGTGATAAACTTCTGAGAGTGTTATAAACATAGATGTGATAGAAGTGCATAAAATTTAACACTCATGAATATCACACTACGATTCATGATGAGTGGGCTGTTTTATAACTGAGCTTTTACTTTTTAATATGAACAGCAAGATTACACATTGACCACTTTGGCAACTTACTAAAAGTGTGCTAATGTAAAAATAAGGTAACACTATATATTTAGGGTATATTGTATAGACGTTTAACTAATTGACAATAAGGCTGCTCAAGTGTATTTATCACTTACATTCTCGCATGGTTGTTCATGGTAGACCACACTTCCTGGAAAATATTATTCATGCTGTCCTAAGCTAAATAGCTAAATATAGGTTCGAACAAATTCATGAGAGAATATGAATATTTCAAAGCAGTCTATAGCCACAGAAGATCATTAGTTATTTATAATCCAGAAGTGTTACGCAATCAAGCAACTTCTCCACTTCAAGTAATCATTAATAAGCAGAAACTAACCTCTCAATCCCTTGATATAGCAAGCAAAATCCTTTAGAAATGACATGTTCTGTATGTGTTATGCCTAGTTAAAGCAAAGTTAGATGCCATGTCTGTACATAATGAAGAGGGACTTGACTTAATCAGTAAACCTAATTACCCTTGGATAGTATGTAATATTTACATGTTTAATGTTTGGCTGCCCTGATGATTCTTGTCTTTGCAATAAATAACTTGACACAAAACTGCTTTCATCATCCCTAATTGATTGACTTTAATGGGTTGAAACACCAATGTATTCCCATTTCTGCTGCCATATTTTATGCAGCAAGTAACTGACATGAGAAGAGCCAAAAAGGCTACAATACAAATAGTCAATAGACTCTGATGACAGATAAGTCAACCATTTTTAGTAGGTTAGGCCTTCTGTAAACTAAGTGGTCTGGATAGTTAGCGGTATACAGCACCAATTCACTCTCCCAATTAATTAAAAAGAATTACTACTAATAATCTTCTTTTCTCTACATTCATTTTCATGTGCTTTTGGCTAAATACAGTTTATTTTATTAAACAGGTTCACTCATTTGCCTTCTCGTGTTTCAATGCATTGTTTCCCGGCTTGTTCATGAAAAAGCTGCTTTTCTCAAAATCAGAGCTAAAGTGGTTGTAAAAACCATAGCTACTTATATTCTTGTGCATTCTTATTCGTTCAAAGTGCAAATTTAGTGAATTTTGGCAAATTCTGCAATTCATACTAAGCCTAGAAGTCCAGACCCCTCACGAAGCAGATGACAATGAAGCAAAAAGCTCATCCAATATTCGTGGGCTCCTTCACTCCCTCACACACTCTCTAAATGTTTCCCTACCTTCTCTACCCACCAATTACACTTCTACATCTCCTTGTTCTTCTCTCTTTCATCTTCTCTCTTTAATCTTCTATCTTCTTCCGCAGCTCCGAGAACATAACCTGGCATGAACTTCCACCAAAATGGCGATGCTTCCAATGATATCCTATCCCGTGATCCTTCAAACAGGAGAGAGGACATTTTGGCGTAGGTTTACCTTCCAGGGAAGTCGTCTCCCCCAATCCTCCAATCGGAGGTCACCAAAAAAAGAGCATTGTAGAGGTCAGAACAGTCTAGAATTGTAATGTTCAGTAAAACGCCATTTGTCTCATTTTCATTCTTCAGGTTACTGTCCTTTTGAATATTTATTATGTTTCCTTTTGTTGAATTAAAATTAGAAATTTCTCTGTTTCATAAAATTTTCCAGAATACAAATTAATACCTGACACAACACAATTAGACAAAAGCAGAATTACATTAGGAAATACACAGGAATTTAAAAAAGACAATTAGCGGTTTTAAAATGATAAATTTTGGATAAAGCGGGTTTAAAATATAAGATGACTTTTTATGTAAATTAAATTATTTGGCTAATTTTATTATTGGTCTGTCATTTGTAGATTTGCTCATACTCTTTGAATGTACTATAAGAAGTTTTGGGTAAATTGATGGGACTAAAATAAATAAAAGAGAATAAGAATTATATTATTATAGAACGATTTAAATATTATATTGTAACAATAAAATATAAAAAGACCGACCAAAAATGATGCTTTTGAATTGCTTCACCACATAGTTAGTTTTTTTCTAATCATTACAAACTAATCATTACAAACCGCACAAGCTGCAAACAGGCACACTCAATTCGGAACCTAAATACAAGGTGCTCAACTTTTGTCAGCTATTTTGTTTCAAGCCCAGTTTATAGCCAAGTTCATTTAAAAGCAACTACTTTTTAATTAGCTAGATCCTGCATTAAACATTTTTTTAATAGAGTTGTTATATATTTTGGACCACAGTATTATTTTGTTATTTAGTCTTTTCCCCAATATTTACATAGAATACTTCTGAGCTGGCCCAAAGTTCTCAGCAGATTTTGTGTTTGTATCTGGCAGATACTGGTACCTCCACTGAAATTATCTTACATTGACAGGGAGTACCTATATATCCTTATGAATACACTTAAAACCCTTGAAGATTGAGCTCTTTATGACCTTCTTATATGGAACTCCAGGATGTGACATTATTTTGTATTGATTTCATTAATCATTGACATTGTTTTAGCATGGTCCATCATTCTCTCAATCAAACAAGCTGGGGATTCCTTTTTCAGACAAAAGCTGTTTATAGAAGCTTCCAGCTTTCATCCTCCAGCTATACAACAATATTTACAATATGCACAATTTTTGTGTCTGTCCTGATAATTTAGAAAATGATTGATGTGATATTCAATCAGGCGAAATGCTTACACGGTTTAAAGCAAAAGGATATAAATAGTATATAACAGAGGATAAAACCAGCTCAGATGAGAACAGACAATGTTTAAATAGCTTACCCTACGGTGAGTCGCTGCTCAGAAGTCTGAGTTTACATTTCATTTTACAGAGGAAAGATCTCCTTCAGCATTTTGTTCTAATTTCACTCAAAAGAGAAGCCATGCTGAGAAGGTTCCTGCTGAAGGGTCATCAAGTCTGTAAATGTACGCAGTCATATTTAGGAATGCGCCATTTTGAATTACGTTTTTTATGCCACCATATGTGAGTCTTGTGAAGTTCTGTTATTATTTTTTTTGTCTTCTTGTTTCTCCTTTCAGATTTTTCTTGCTGTTCAAGGCTACTAACCTAGGGACTTCTGAGTTAGACTCACTTACCACAATATTGGTGATATCACAATATGGAGCACATTGGCATTGTTCTTGTGATCATAATACTCATGATCATAATACTCTCACCTGAGCACTGTCTGCCCTGTGTCTACGTTCTGTCCTTGGAAAGGAGGTAGAGGTGACATGTGCATCACATTAAGTATGCAAACAATTTAAGCAGGAGCTGTGCGTTTTTTTGTGGAGTAGAAATTGCTATTTTCTGCACATTTTCAGAAGTGTCCTGAAGTTTTTACCCACCTAGTGAGATTTGTATACCCAACTTTTGTTAGTTTTTTTAGTTGTATTGTTTCGCAGTTTACTTCACAGTGGTGATTAGAATTTTCTTATAATCTTCCTTCAATACATCTGAATTCTGTGAGTTTAAAACAATGTAAATCAGTTGCTGTATTATTCTAAATGGCTGTTTGTTGGAGTTGTTGGTCCCATGTTGGCATGGTGGCAAATTTTACTTCTGTGTGATTCTTTTGGGGTAGTTATGGTAACACACATCATGTCAGTTCACCCATCTGAGGCCACAGCACATCCCTCAGGCAGAGCACCAGGATATGACATCACGGCTTGATACTCGGAATAGAGGATGTGTGGCCCTTCCAGAGGTAGGTCCTGTGGCGTGTGCGTGGGGTGGAACACAAATACAACACTGGCAACAACCCTAGACGTTTCATGACCCATTTTCCGTTTTCTACATTTTGTACTCATAATTTATGTTTAAAAGATATGCAAGTAATGGGCACCAAAGTCCTCGGAATTCCTGTTTTACCATTTTCTAAGGTTATTTTACTTATCTATTTATATCAACTCAATGGTAGAGAGTGCCATTTCTTACGGATGTAGGGAGAGGCCATAACTTTTAGAACATACATTTTTAATTATATTTGAGTACTGTAAGAACACATCTGCACTTAACTGTTTTCTGCTTAATGGCACAGACCTAAATAGCATATTGTTCACTTTTCAACTCATGGATTAGTATTGTCACTCAAAATGAGTGAGTGGTTTGTTAAACACATTTTACCATGGTTATATAAAGGGTTGACTAATTTTAAATTCACTTTTGTGTTACTTATGTTACCTTCTCCTTCACATTAATAACATGTTCTTAAAAACAAGCTGTACCTCAAAAATAATTTATAACAATTACTTTCAGGAAAAAAAAGAGTACAGCCATCTTGTTTTAACCCTTTGTTGAAGCATAGCATAACCTTCCAGTTTGATGGTAATGAACTAGGAAAGAGTGAAACCTTGCTTATAGGATTTGTAGGAGATTGTACCCAAAGGCAGAAGCTGTCAGGCAAGTTGTGCAGCAGAAAACGGCTTTTATGAGGCCAGACAAAAGCAAGCACACAAAAAAGAAAATGGCTTTTATAAGCATATGGAAGACTTCGCTGTGTTGATTTCACAATTAAGCTTTACTTTACCAAGAGGGTTGAAGATACATTGAATAGCCTTCAATCTGAAGTGGTAAAGGCTAATACAGTGAGGGAAGTTAAACACATATGGGATAGGCATATAGCTATCCTGAATCTAAGACAAGCCCAAGCATTGATTAAGTCTTTATGTCGGTAAAAATGTCAAACTAAATGGACCGAATGGGTCTTATGTGCAGTCAAATTCTTTGTTTTTAAATAAATTTAAATAAATGTATCTGCAGTACTACTTAGATCTACAACCCCTACTCTATCACTATAGACAGGAGATTTCCTTAGCAAGATGTACTATGTGGTGTTAAAACTAATATATATTTTTTTACCAATATAGTGGTGCATCAAATATGTTTTTCCAACAGGGAATAGGTTAATACAATTAAGTTTTATAGAAATACCCCGGTAACCCAAGCAATATAATAACCTACTGCAGTATTAGAGCAAAGACATTTCTCTGTAGGTAACACAAAAAGTAATTTCAGAGGATTAAGAGGTAGGTAGTGATTAAACTGGCAAAATCAAGATTACGTTAGCACATTTTTCTAGAATTAACACAAAAATAATTACAAAGCAGTTAGAGGTAGACAGTGGAGTATCAGCGTGGTTAAAAAAAAGGCTATTGTCAACAGAATATTTGCTTCACCAATAATGTTAGTCAATATATTGATGTTGAAATATACTAATATTTATTGTTGTATATGGTCCAACCTAACTAGATTATCCTTCTAAGTATTTTACCAACAAATTATGTTACATATACTAATCTATAGTTTTTAGGTTTTTGATACCTTTTGCATATATTGTTTTTATATGTTGTACAAAGAGCAGGAGCAAAGTTTATTTCAGAGAAGTCTTGGAACAGCAAGCCAAGACTGGTGACTAGTTGTAACTAGTTGCCACCTAATGTTTATAAGCTGTTTGTAAGAATAAAATGTATTTTTCTTACATGATTTAATATACACATTTTCATTTGTTTATATACATATTGAGATTTAGGGCTGTAGAACAATTATTGACTTGTCAACCAATCTTTCAAACTTTTTAGAAATGCGGGACATCAGAAGAACATTTGGAAGAGGCATATTGGTCCTAAAGTCAATTGGGAGGCATGCAGCTTTCAATCAAATGATGGTTCATACCATATGGTGATCTCATTCTTACATAGTGTCTCATGAGAGGTATTTTAACAATACGAGTAGTTATAAGGTAATGCAATAAAAAGAAGCATTATTGCAGTTGTCCTGTTAAGCTCACCCTTTTCTACATTTTCCTTATTTTAGATTAGGTATTCCAAGTTTTTAAAAATACAAGGTTAACTAAAGCACGATCAGCACACATGGGAACGCTCCAGGTTTGACCTAGGTCCGGTCCTTCTTCATCTGGACAGGCCAGTTCCATGCCCACTCAAGTTTAGCGGGGCTAGCCCCACAAATTGATAAAGCTCCACCAAGAAGAGGGAGCATTCTAAATGGCCAATTCTAGGAAGATCCCAGGGATGATAATCAGTAGTTTGTTTCATCATACAACTTGATTCATGTAGTCCATTCAATTAATTATTGTAAAAGTTGCCAGTTGGTTTGATGGTAGTCATATTGCCATCTGATTCTAGCTGTGACTATTTGTAGTCATATGTATCCACCAATACTAAACCTGCTCATACTGAGTGAATATTATGAAAAGGCAATATACACTAGTGTAGTACACGTATTATTAAAAAATAAAGTGCATTTATCCTTCTCTTTGATGAATATCTGTACCATAACCCCATTTATTTTATTAGTTCCAAAAAAATATATCCTTATTTTACTGCTTCCTTGAATAAGCAGTGCACATTTATTAGCTGATTCTACAAAAATGTACTATAGAACTAGGAAAACGTCCAGAGACTGACTACAAAATAAAGAATGTGAATCTATGAACTTGGCTATGGATAATAGCTCTGAAAATTTAGTTTCTTTTCACTAAAAGAGAGGTATCTAGGAGGTTATACGCAAACGTTATACAAATATGCTTAAGAATGATACAAACAAGTCTCGGGAGATCTTTCCATCAAAGGAAATGTTCAGAGAACACAAGTCATCCCTTGAGACCAGAGGTAAGGAAATTTCAAATCCAGCAGAGGAAATAGTTTTTTTTACAGTCAGAATTTTAGAGGATAAAAGGCAAATAATGATAAATTCACCACATATAATGCTGGGGCTATCAAATCAAACAATAAAAGGCCTGGATACACGAATGGACTGTAATTTCTTTTTAAAGCTCTATCACATTTTAGCAAGATTGAACATATAAATTAATGCAAATACAGATATTATAGCAAAATGCAGGCACAATATAGCAAAATTTAAAGAGGCCAAGTGGCAGTTTAAAAATAATTATATGTAATGTAAATAAAACCGGTATTACGCTATCCAGTGACCTTTAGAATAAATCCTATTGTTTCAATATCTGACTTCTATAGAGTTTTACTTTACACATATTCAAAATAACATTAAATTAGGTTTTTCTTATGTAATGTAGCATGATGCCTAAACAAGTTCTCTATGAAGCTCCATTTATAGCAGACCTGGGGTGCATTGAGGTTGGGTGCTGCCCGTGGCTTGATTCAGGGTCGAATCCCCAGCATGTAACATGGTAGCCTCTGTCCTCTCTGCTGAGCACCATGGCATGATATCAAACATCTGCACTCTGTGCCAGAAGGACGCATGACCCCAGGTAAAACTTACCATGAGGGCTGCACCCACCAGGCACAGACCTCCATAGCGTGAATGGGACAGTTGGGAAGATCAGAGATCTCCATTATAACCGGTCCTTTGATCACCCACGGATGATCTGCCCCAGGTTTTGTGGGCCACTTTATCCTACTACACCGATGTACTGTAGAAAACAAACAGCAACAGGACACTGATTTATACTGTTCAAGCGTTTGTTTACTCAGCAATTAACACTTTCATGCTTAACATTGCTGCAAAATTATTACGATTGGATCTTTAAAAAAAAAAAAAAAAAAAAAAAGCATGTTGCACTATTACAGTTAGAAACAGAATTTCACGGCAGATAAGAATCATTCTGTCCGTCTAATCTGTCCAGTTTTTCCTGATGCAAAGGCTCACGCTTTATTCAGTCCATGGTCTCATCTTAGATTCCAAGGAATAAATACTGTATTAGTCTCTACCACTTTTACTGGGAAGCTGTTCCACTTGTCTATCGCACTCTCAGTAAAGCAAAATATAACAAAATACAAAATAAAGGAACATTAATTTATAGTAGCTATGCTTCGGGAGTATTCATTAGAATGCCCTTTAAAAACAATCCAAAGATATTTATTTTAATGTAATCATTGTGAATACCCTACACAGTTTGTAGGGCACTGGCTAGACTGGATGTGGAAATTGCTGGGCATGTTTCAATATGTATTGAGCTGATCTACAAGACCATTGTATCCATACATATAAATTTGAAGTTATCAGGACAATGAATATTTCATTTTTAAATGCAAAACTTTAAACATACCAGTATCTAAGAAAGACCCACACAGTTGTGTACTTTTTTTAAAGGTTCTGAAAACATTATTTATGGATGCAACATGGATATTTACTATATTTTAGCGTACAAAATAATAACAAGTTTGAGGTTTCATCCAAATCTTACAATATAGCTTAAAAAACACAAGCAAGCTAAAATTCTAGAGTCAGCTTTTTTAATATATTTGTTTAAAAAGAAAATGTAACCATACATGTAAAACAAGATCTACTGAAATCTGCAGCAACAAATGTACAGTTTGGAATTGGAATTCTTGATTTTTATAGTTCAAATCCCTGACCACTAGACAGGAGGTTGATGTTACGGGAAAAGTATTCGAGAAAATACAATAATGCAGGTAATGTAATTGAATGAGCATGTATCCTGTCCTTAGAGCCGTTTCATTCATTCCTATGTTTTAGCAACTTAAAGCATGATCCTGAACTCTTTATCACACTGCTTTTAACCGCTATGGGATTTATCAATATATATATATATTGATTTGCGTTTAACTAAGATAAGGGAAGTCTCTGCCAGTCCATCTGTTTGTTGAACATGTTGGTTCCCTCTGTACAAGAGGTTTACTCTAGTAATCTTCTTCTTCTACAGCAATCTAAGACTATGCCACGAATATTTTTTTTAAAGATATACTTCTAAAACTAAACAATATATATTTATATAAAATAAAACAAAACATAATTCAAGTTGTAAGACACCATACATGTATTGAAAAATCTTCCTGCTTTCCCATGAAGCCTGTCAGGGTGAACGTTTCAGGATACTTGTATAATGTATCAGAGTCTTTAGCTATAATGCTAAGAATACAGTACATCTTGTTTTAGGAAAAAATACCTTTTACTAGAAAACCACAATAAAATGATTATATACAAAATGATTATCTGAATTTGGTTTCTGTAGCCACAGAAAGTGTCTTGCGTCGGCTATTGTTTATTTACGCTTTCTAAGTATTAGGTACATGATGCCATTGATGAAAGTGAAAGCAAAGGCGATCCACGCTAGGATGAAAGAATATCCAAAAGTGCCATCCTGAAGTTTAAGATTTGCATGAAATTTTTCATGCGTAGAAGAATAGATGATGGCACCAATCAGCACACACAGACCTAGGGGGAGAAAAAGGAAGAAAAATGATGAATGTAAAAGGGCGCCAATAAATATCATAAATTAGTTTTGACAAATTCTTCAAAGTGAAATAAAAAAAATAATAAAAAAAAAAATATATATATATAGTGACACAATACCCCTTCACTTTGGTACTCTGTCCGGGTATCTTTACTCACATACAGTCTTCCAGGCTGCAGAGACGGCTCGGACACGAGGAGGGTAAAACAAAAGGCTGGGCCTGTTTTTATTTTGTCGCCACAGGCATTACAGAAAAATAAATAAATCAAAACAAAAAGCCTTGCTCTTGTGAGCACTAACTAATACAGGGTTCTCCAACCTAACTGCAGTTGGGTGGCTTATCCGTTCCAACAAACAAAATAACAAATTGTACTCAGTATTTCAGCAGCTCTCTCTCCCTCTCTCCCTCTCTCCCTCTCTCCCTCTCTCCCTCTCTCCCTCTCTCCCTCTCTCCCTCTCTCCCTCTCTCTCCCAGGGAGCCAAATGATCTCCCTTGCACTGAGATCAGGAGGCTACTTAACTGCCTCTCCCATTAATTAGTGGAAACAGGTGAGTACCAGGAGAGTATCCATGAATCTCCGGACTGGATTCCCACCTGCTGGTCTTCGGCTACTCACAAAATGTGGAATGGAGCACTGGCCCGCCCTACTCTCCAAATGCTCCACCCCAGGGACCCAAAACACACAAATAACAGACATACAACAATTCCATTATTAACAAAACATCTCCCTGGGGCTGGTAAAACTATTGAGGGTAACCACCCTGCAAAATATAAGAGGATATATACACTCCCTCCATTATCATCCCCTGCTGTCACAATATATATATATATATATTTTTTTTTTAATAAAATGGACAGTAAGTGACAAAAAATTCTAGCAGATTCTCATTCATACACCTAGCAAGCAACAATTCCAACTGTAAATTGCCAGGGATCTATACAAGGAGTAGTAGCTGGATGGGGATTAAAAAAATATGTTTTTATTGAGGCATTCATAGATTGACTGTTTATCTCATCAGAATGCCAAAAGGAAGTAATCTACGCTACCGGCAAAAGAATGAATATATTGAAACAGCCATGAAAACCAAAGAAAAAAATAATTTTCCACTTTACTTTGCTACCCCTCTGACAATTGATGTATTGATGGGTTTGGGGTAAAGTCTACAATTTGGAAGTCACTATTTAAACATTTTATCTGCAGAAATTAACACTGTTTGCATTAATAATGGAATGGTTGGCTGTACTACAAAGTCATAAGAATTAATAGAAGTAAATAAACCCATAATTGTAGTACATTTCTCATACTCGAGATGGTTGGTATTGGATAAATATCTAGTTTAATGGGTGGTATCTGATGGCAAATTCACAACATGACAGAACAGAAGAGAATAATATATTCTTACAAGAATTAAATTACTCAGAAAAAATGAATGCGCTATCGTCAATGCTGAAAATATTGATGGAGTGAGGCTTACGCTGAACGCCTAAATCTAATTGTTTCACATTACACAATGTGCTATATCTGCTATTTGTGTTGTTCATTGAATTAAACAGAAATACATTAAAATATAACACTGCATTAAAGGCTTGTGTGTAAGAAGAGTGCAAACCAACATGTTGCTCAAAAGGACTGAAATGTGATTTAAAAAAAACCAAGCCTCATATCCTCTTTTAGGGATATTTATAACCTTTTCATTACTAGGATCATGTTACAAGAGATGGTTTTGGAAAATATTGTCCTGTTTTCTTCTTTTAAAACCATTGTAGTTTTTGCTTTATAAAATATTTTAGGTAACTGCATATTAGCCATCTGTATGTGTCCTAGCTCTGTTATCCTAGCCCAATATACCGGACTTCTTTTCATACTGCCTTGGGGTAAGTAATAGCTCAGTCTTGGTCACACAGCTGGAATATCTGACTAATGAACTTCTACAGAGGAACAGACTTTATTAACATTGCCGTAAAGAATCGGCTCAGTGTGGTATTTATCTAAACTATCACATGACTGAGAACAATGGCAGCCTCCAGATCTTCAGCTAAAGGGCGTTATTTCAGTATATATAATCAGGTTTTTTACAATGCTAACCTACATTATCGTATACAGCACTGGATTAGATGTAACTTCTTTAAACAATGGGTTAAATAATTTAGTAGAACTTTGATACCACTGCAGACCCATATGTGGCTTTAGAGTCCTTTGGCAGTGAATTATTTCACCATGTTTTACCACAGGAAAACATTAAAGACAAAGAGCGCCTTTGATACCCGGACAATTTTATTTTCTGGACTCTACCCATGGTTACATGCCCTTTTAGTACAATATGCCAATAATACTCACATGATAGTAACTGTATAATGGCAGTCAACACAAATCGTTCTCCTTGTTTAAGGCGGAAAAGTTGTAGGACAAAGCTCAGGAGTCCTATACAACAAAGGATGGTGGAAAGGACCATTGTAGCTTGGATAGCTTGAAGGGCTTGAAATCCTGCAGAAATATAGAATTATTGATACTTAAAAGAATAATAAAACTCAAACACTGATCCTTTCATATGAAATGTCAGGAACCAAGATTTGATCCCCTAGGGTACCTCAAACCATCTTCATAGAAAGAACCAAATCAAAAAATGTCTTCGTTTAATGAAAAAATTAATTCTTCACAGATTATGCTTTAATATAAGGAATCATACTCATATTAAATAAGACTGAAAAAAATGTCATATATGGACACAGGATTTGACAGCAGCTAAGAACCATTTGGTCCATACATATGCCCATTTTTCATAATAAAGACATTAATCAGTTCTTGGTTTTGTCTTAGAGTTTTGCTCCTCCAGGCTATAACTATTTGATGCTCTTATATATTTTTTTAAATAATCAAACAAACTGATGCAATGGTTTTGCACAAAATGGGAGATAGCTCCTCCAATAAATATTGATCAACCACATATCTTCATGTATATTGATTGTTATAGCAAGATCTATGAGTGCTTCGAAATATTGGCGAATATTATGTTGCTGTTTGAATGCCCCGGACACTGAACAATGAAAGCAGGAGAACCATGACGATATATAAAAAAATCATTGTAAATCTGTACATGTGAAATAAGTATAATTCACAGTATTAGTAGTTTTTTGGAATGTCCTTTGGGAACACGTTAGAATAGTATTTTTTTTTTTTTATATATTTTTTTTTTTTTTTACTTACCATTGGTGTTGCTTCCAATTTCTACGCAGTCACTACTTAAGGTGGTATTTAAACAGTTTTTCCAGATGTCAACAGAAAAATCAGCTCCTACCCACCAAGCCTGAAAATAAATACAATGTAAAAAATAGAAAGATTTGTGCAGTGTGATAGTTAAACTTAGAAATTAAAGTAAGAAAGAATAAGTTAGGAGGAATCTAGGCAAATACATTGAAAATGAAAAAATGCTAAAGGAAAAAAATGACTTTTCACAAATCTCATAGCAAAGTCATGTAAGAAGGTGCGCGTGATTCTAATCTGTTTGCTGAAAAGTTGAAAACCTTGTTTGGAACTACATGAATGGTCTAGAAACAGTGCCTTGTCCTATCAAAGAGATTAGCAATATGGAGTAACTGTTGATTTTCCATTTCTTCCAAACTGTAATAAACTATGAGGAGCATGGGTTGGGGAGGAGGCTAAAAGTCTGGACAGGCAGACATAATATGCAGGGCTGGAGGGTGAGTGTAAGGTGAAAATGTCTTCCTGAGGGACCAACGCCATGAGAGAAGAAGAAGAAGGGAGGAGAAAAGCCTAGATTGGAGATTGAAGGTACAAAAGATCCTGGGGGGGTGGGAAAGAAGACAGCGGATGAACATGTACTGGAAAGATGTAGGTACAGATTTAATAATTTGCTAACTTTTCAATGGTTGGAAGATGAGGTGTTCTGTAGATTTTTGCCAACCAGGGTCATACAATATTTCAGATCGTGTCTTCTGGTGCTCCATAAGTAGTTTTGATTTTGCAGTTAATTTTCTTTAGGCATTGGATGGCTGGTTCACAAGGGTGTTTCATTTAGAGAGGTTGACATTAGTTAGCAGTTCGAGTTTACATGTCATGCGTTGGGCTGAGTTTTGGCCAGTTCCTTCGGTTAAGGTCTTATTGTGACATCCCTTTTGTATTGGGGATGCAACTGAAGTTGCTCATTTTCGTCTTCCAGAATCTCTTAAAGTGTATTGGGACATGAGAATCAAAGCATTTTATATTATACCTTACCTTTTTCATATTTTATTTGGTAAATTGCTTGACTGCCACAATTAGGAATCTAGGTTATTCTCATACTTATTGGGCTTCTGGGAAGGAGGCAAATTCTTATTGACATAACCCTGGCTTTTGTCCAGAATAGGTAAGGATTCGATGACAAAAGTGTTGCAGTGGCCATATGTTTTCCCCTGAATGCATGCCTTTACACCACAGGTATCTTTCTTTTTTGGTTACGGTAGTTCATGCTGGTTGGAATTGACCTTAGTCGATCAAGTTTATTCATACGGTTATTTTTTGGGGCGAATTGTTTCCTTTATGTCTATTGAACTTTTATGACCAGAGATAACTCATCATATGAATTGGGTGGAGGCTAGTGAATGTTTAAGAAATTATCTTTTATTTATTTAGCGCTAATAGTTTACACAGCACACAAAACACATATTTGACAAAACTAGAATCGACTAAGAAAAACTAACACATTGGGTAAAATGGGCCATGTTCACACAGGGTTTCAGGGGATGATACTAATGATCTGCTTAGGTCTTATGGGATACAATTGAAACGTATTAGGCTTGATATTTGCGATATCGTGTTGCAAGGTGAAGTTAGACCCTAAGCTCCTGATGAAGGTATGGAAACAAACCCTATATTTTCCACTCTGTCTATGTTTGTAACAGGTGGAGAAAACCTGTACAGTGACTAATTCCAGTATGAATTAATCATTCTAGTACCAGTTCAACTTTAAAAAAAATTCCAAATTAATTGATGTTTTGGTTAATATCTGCAATGGTCCCATACGGATGATTCACTCAAATTACATAAAAAAGTGTTTTGTGACACCCGGACATAATAAAAGCATATTAATACAAAGTACAATAATGCCATCAGATCAACAAGTAACAAATAATATATAAACAGATAATATTATTTCAAGTATTTTGAAATCTACCAAAATATACACTGCTAAAATGAAAAATAGTGCTGGGGACACTATTGTAGAAGATATACACGTATATAATTCAGATGTGTTGATTACTTACATTGTCTATTGTTGAGATGAACAGCAGTGCTATTGAAGTTATGTGAAAAATTATAATGAAAGCAAGTACGACCAACATTTTTAACTGCTTTCTTTAAAAGACGACAGAGTCTGAAAAAAAAGAAAATAGTCAAGTGTTAGGGAAAAAAAAATTACAAATAAGCAGCAAAAAGACAAATTATAGCACACACCAGATACAGTTTGAGGGTTGTGTGGACTGGCTCACCAGTAGGGTTAGGGGAATTTAGGTGGGTTAGGTAAATGTAAAAAACAGACTAAGGGGTGAAAATCAGCCCCGCTACACTTTTGCCACAGGGGGCTTTGTGTTTCTACACACTATACCACTGCATCTATTGCAAATGCTGCACTGCAGGTAAGTGGACAGAGTGTTCTTGGCCACCAATCCATTGGATGTTCTATGGCAAATCCAGGCCTGTATCTCACAGATACAGTAGATCTATTATATGTAGGTTGGAATGAAACATTTTATATGATTAGCAAAACATAACTGGAATAAAAAGACGTGAATACATTCATATACAAATGCATCTATAGCATGCATCTCCGTAACAGCAACTTTAGTGAAAATTGGTCTCAGTGTGTCCATTGGTTGAGTTATTCTATTATTATTCCTTCAAGGGCATCTAAGATACGGAGCCACACAAACGATTTCATGCCAAGGAGTTTTTTTTCCCGAGGCCTACTTTGCAAGTTTAGATTTTAATAAAGGGCAGCGGCATCCATAGTCTATAATACTGGGTAGACTCTAGAAACAGACTTTTGATATTTAAACTATAGATTTTCGAATAATGGCAATATTTTTTCCTACAATAAGCAATACACAATGTTTCCTACATTAATCTGGTTCTACACATCTGCAGTTTCCCTACAACAAAACTACATTGACTATCAAACGATAGCTATTCCAAGTGCTAACACGAGGTGGTAGCAGAGTTTTGCTTATGAAGGAAAAAACTCCACCTCACTTTTTTCAAATACGAAGTTTCTGCTTTTTGTATTATAGCAAAAGTCAGGTAATATGCTGACCCGAGCAGTTTTACATGACGGAAAGCTACGATTACAAATACCTGTGACATTAAACAACATCATTTCCTGAGCAGGACTGAATACAACATTTCAGCAAGTCTTTCCAATGCTGATTTGAATATATAGTATTAAAATCAGCTATAATATATAATACAGTATATTTACACACTAATATATATATACACTGTATATAGTGTAATATAAGTAATAATCCTTTTTGATTTTGGAAAGCATACAGTGTCTTCATTTGCAACTTAACAAATGATATCTTCTTCACAAGAAGAATATACTGGAAACAAAAAAACATACCTATAAACTTTTTAACATGGGTATGGTTTGATATCGTGGTATAATCCTGTAGCTATACTTATTATCTAGGCATTGTTGATCCTTATGTAATGTAAATTGCTGCACCTTGAACGTATTTATGGAGTTGGCTTTAATGTCAACTGGCGCAAAGCATTTGGGATGATTTTTAACTAATAGTACAGTTTTTACCCTTTTTGGTTATGACGTCTCATTAATGAACATTCACAAAGTTGGGAAACAAATACCTGTACAGCTCTGACAAGGCAACCTATAATGTTTAAGGAATGAGTCTGTCTTCCCTAGAGCAAAACTGTCATGGCATATTTCTGAAATCACAATTTACTCTTCAGTATGGTCACACATGCATGCCATTTAGTTTATGCATTGCCTTTCTTCCTGCCTTATTCTACAAACACTCTTCACTACAAGCTTGCCGAACCAAACAATTCCTACACAAAATTAATAAATCAATATTAACAGTATTTAGACCTGATAAAATGACAAACACGGTAAAACTATTAACGTCCCCCATAAAGCAGCCCTTTTAGCGTTTTAGTTCTTAGTGTTTCGAGATTGAATGGCAATCAGGAGGTACAATGGGACCATATAGAGTTCCATACAGCCCAATCAATGAAGAATATATATGAAAGTACTTTTGTAATACCCTTTTTTATTTTTTAGTTCTCTTACAACCCTAACAACAGCTTCTTGAGGTTCTCTCTGTGTTCTTGAACAATATTTCTCCACCACCCAAAGATGGTCAATGCAATTATAGTATTTATCATCCTTTCCTCAGCCAGCCAAGGCCCAACGGCAGTTAAGAAGTGTTTTAGGTACCGTTACTCCTGGTGGTTGTATGTGGAATTGCAGGGGAAAGGGGATTTATTTTTTAAATCACAGGTGCCCAGGGGGTTTTGCTATAGGCTAAATGGAAAATGTAATATCCTTAGGAATATTTATTTTGGGTACCAGTGAGATTTGCATGGCGAACAAATTTCATCCTTGGAACCAAATAACGTACTCAACAATAATCCTCTATGCACATTTCCCATCTTTAAACTTTTGTTTCTTTCTGCTTCTAAATCTCTGCTTTATTCCTTTTTTCTTTCATTCATTCATTTTCTCATTGTTAACATATTTAACCTGATCTATCTCTTTCTAAAGCAGATGACCCTGGAGCTGCAAACGGTAGTTAAAAGGAAATATGCTGCTATAAAAATGCAGTTGAATCACCAAAGAGAAAGTTTTAGGATTTCGTTACATGAGATATAAAGAATTATTTGGCCAGAAGGGACACTGCCTCATTCATAAAAGGCTTGTATTAAATTTCAAACGTAATTATTGTTACACAAGCACCAAATATCTACTATGAGTTAGTAAGCATGTGAATTGCCGCAAGGTTGGAATGTCATTCAGAGAAGGAATTAAAACTTTGTGACAAGCTATAGAAAGGACAGCCAACCATTGCCCCCAAGCTCTTATTTAACTACAACCTCTATCATCCAGTCCATACTGTAAGCAAACGACTACATTCTGTAAAAAGGTGAAGGGACATGGATGCAAACACCGTTCTAGAGCAGATAACATTTTGATAGAGACAGAAAACATCTCTATAAAACAGTGCATTTGTTTCAAACGTATACAAAATATACAAGAAGAGAGGGACTTGGGAGTAAAAGGTAAGCAGGCAATGAAATAAAGTGCCAGAAGAAGTGGAGTGCTGGGTTGTATGAGAGAGTGAGAGAGTGTGAGAGTGTGAGAGAGGAGTTCCACCACTTTAATGATCTCTGGTCAGACCTCACCTGGAGTATTCTGGGGATCCCATTCCCAGAAGGATATGTATGCATTTTGGTGAGAGTTCAGAAGAGGGCTACAAAAATGATGAATGGTTTGCAGGATAAAAATGATAAGCGATCTTTATATATCTTGGAGGAAAGAAGAAAGAAGACAGGGGAGATGTAATAAATCCCATTAAGTATTTAAAAGGTTAAATAAATCTATAAAAAAAATCTGAAAAATACCCGATACAGTTTCAGATACTCTGAGATACAAGCTGAGCTGTTAGTTTGGGAGGTACTTAATTTAAGTAAATGGACTGAATACATTATTTAGCCAAATTAACTATTTAAATGGTACTGTCTCTTTAATGTGAAGAAAAAGGCGAGGTACTCCGCTGTCTAATTTTATTATATGTGAGAAAATATTTTATACACCTATAACAATAGCATTAAAAAAAAGCCTCAGGATATTGCAAATCCGGTTCTACTACCTGCTCAGTAAAGGTGAAGCATAAAGTTTTGTTGCATTTGTCTTGGATTGCAGAATAAACCTGCCAAACGTTTCTGTTTACTGAATGCCAAAACGCCAGGTTTAATCAAAGATAATGCTCATGTTATGTATATTTATATGTGTAGCTATATCACGATGTCCTATGCAGGAAAAAATCTGATTTATGTTTCCAAGAATATTTTACAGGCTTTAAGTTATAGTTAGAATTAATTTTGACATATTATTTTAATGGGCTTTGTTTTCATCTTAAGTAAAGCGTTTCCAAAGATTAAAAGGAGCTCAAGCAAGCAGGTACATTACACAAAACAGTTAAAGAGACACTCAAGTCTTAATAGGATATGTATGATATGATATAGGAGAGCTGTGTGGCCCATTTAAATGTTCCTGGTGTCCCTTTTTGCAAACGCATAGCGGATTCTGTAGAACCCCCCCCCCATCTGTATTTGCCCCTTTCCCCTCCACTCAAATATTTTCTGTGCTGCCAAACTCCTTACACATGCTAAACTTACAGCGCTGGTTTGGTGAACACTCTGGGGGCTCTATTCAGACCCCTATACTCCCATTAATTCCAAATCTTTAAGCAGCCAATCAGCAACAAGAATTGTAGGACCACTGTGGAGAAGGGCAACTGCAGTCCTATGCTTCTACCTCAGGTAAGTGCTCTTTTAAGTTGTAGACAAACCTTAAAGTTATTAAAGTACCCACAAACAGCACCTGCACGAGGACTTCAAGTTTCAAATAAGAGAGAAATTTGTTTATACCATTTCTCCATTTTACCATGGAGAACGTCAGTGACAATACATCTAATGCTGCATTTCTGACTACTGCGGCTTCTTTACATGCTTCGATCATGAATTTCCATCTTAAATCAATCAAATAAAATGAAGTACACAACGCCTATTTGATTACATAAGGCTCACTTACTATTATTGGTATTCAAGTTAATAAATGGAGCGTAGTGCTGCTAGTAAGATACCTATATTATGAAGCCACTCAAACAGAATGTTGCAAAAGAAGCAAACACCCTTTTTCTAATTACAGTTTGTATTTACTGTATCGCTGGTTATCTGAAACTGGCAAGATAAATCTTTACTGGTAAATTCTGAGTGAAATAAACCAGGCTTAAGTTACTAGTTCATCATTAATTGCACTGGTGGCTCCTGCCCTGTGCGTTGTCATCAGGGCCGGCCCGACAATGGAGACGAGTGGGGCAACCGCTCCAGGCGGCACTTTTGAAGGGGTGGCACTTTGCCGCCCCAAGCCCTTTTTTTTATTTATTTTTTTTAAAGCCGAGAAGAGAGAGAGAGAGAGAGGGTGCCGAGTGGTTTTATCTTACCAAGTTGTCAGTACCAGCTCGGCGCCCCTCTCTCTCTCCTCTGCGAGCCCTCTAGCTCGGTCTCGGTGCCGGCTTGTAATGTTGAGCGCCGGAAGATGGCGTCATTTCCGGCGCTCAGCATTACAAGCCGGCACCGAGACCGAGCAGGGAGACTCACCGCAGGACTGCTGAAAGGTAAGTACGGGGAGAGGAAGGGTAGATAATGGGGTGGGGGCGGCATTTTAAACTTCGCCCATTTTGTCTTGGGCCGGCCCTAGTTGTCATCTAATGGCACAGTTCCAACTACGTTCCAACTAGACGTTTTTCCCAAACGTTTTTCAATAGTTAAATTATGTCCTACACTTCTATACAATTTAAGTAAACATATTACTCTTTAAATAAACTCGTTACCAATGAGGTTTAATTTGTTCCCTCTGCACTTCTCTGCCATCACAGAAAGGTGTTTCCTTGAAGGTCTTCTAGTTTAAAGGGAACTGGAAGAGGTTGTTGGAGGTCAGACTGCTGTGATGTAATACATAGAGGAGGGCTTTGGAATAACGATCGGACCCAACTCTGGTATCTCAATACATCTTTTTGTTACAGTTTTTAAATGCCTCTTTACATGATGCAGTACTTATCTGATGATATTTTATGAGCCACCCTAGTTGGGACAGCATCTTTAAACTCAGTCTGCTTCCATCCAGGACAGTGACACAATATTCATGCAAAACCACTTTATTATAAAAGGAACAGTGATATAAAAAAATATACTGACAGCACTGTATGTATTTTATATATTTTACAATACATTGTAAAAGAAGCTACAGCTCTACTACTACTGCCACTATTACTAACAGAAGACAATGGAGCTGAAAGAAAAGGAGAAAAAAAGGATATATATATTCATAGGCAAAAGTGATAAATGGATAACACTGAGTAAATACATGTGTGGTTATAAAACATATAATAAACATATTAACTACTACAGCACAAAAAAATATCTTACTGCAAAGTTTTCCAAATTGCTCATTATTCACATTATAGATGTCCAAATCTTTCTTCATCTAATGATATTGTACAATATCTCATTACAGCTTTAGATTATCAATGTAACACCCTGTAACATATCGTACATATACACATGATGAGACAAGACGTTATGATATACAACGCTATTAAAAAAACACCATGTCTAATGTGCGGAGCTGCCTAACCTGAGATTTCATTAGCGACTCATTTTAGCGAACCAAGCTAACATATGGCATCTTTCAGAAATAACGTTATTAACTGGCATAACACATACGTTTAAGATGATGTTCCACTTATTGTATTACACTGTTGAAGATTTAATCATTAAAAAAAAACAATTTTGAAATGGCAACATTTCACATGATTAAAAGAATTATTCTGAGATGGAATTTAACAGTACCAGAAACAGTGCTTCTAATGCTGCTTTCTGTTTCAAAAGTGTTTAAATAGAGTAGGTACAGCACCTTTAACGTGCAATTATTATAGTTATAAAGGTTAACAGTTCTTGATTGCAACCTAGTCTGTCAAGCACCTTCCATATGTTCCAATATGTTATTACACTGAGTCACCCATAATTATAAGAGGCACTGATTTCAAAACATTGCAAATTCAAGTCTGTTCACAAATGGAGACAAGAAGAAGACTATTTCAAAAATGCTTTTTAAATGGCCCGCGTACCACCCTAAACAGCCTCACCCAATAATGAATGCATATTCAAGCACTAAACAGAATTATCTTTGTGAAACACTATCTGTGAGGGCAATATACATAAACAAGGTCATCCCTGCTTCGATGCGTCTAAGGGGGCCAGAAAAGGAGAGATTCGTAGGGAGTCAATTTTTAGGGACCGGCAAGAGAGATTAGGAGGCGACTGTTGCGAATGCCTTGTTGAAGAGCAAAGTTTTTAGGTTCCACCTGAATGTGCGGAGGTTTTTCACTGTCCTGGTAAGCGGGAGGGAGGGCATTCCAGAGCCGTGCACCTAGCAAAGAGGGTAAATATTCACCTTGCTGAGGAGAAGCAGAGATCTCTTCGTCCGGGCCAATAACGAAACATACACAGGACTGTATAGGGTTCTTTTTTGGCTTTGATGAAGACCTTTTGGTCAAAACATTTGTATGCAAGCCTTTTTCTTTTTCTTTCACTGGGGTATGCATGGTTTTTTTTTATTGCTTGATTCTTTTGGGATTGTTAATGGCAGGGGCGTCCAACATGCGGCCCTCCAGCTGCTACAGAACTACCTCTCCCATACTCCTCAGCCAGCCCCTTAGCTGAAAGAGCATAATGGGAGATGTAGTCCTGCAGCAGCTGGAGGGCCGCAGGTAGGACACCCCTGGTTTATGGGATCAAGCCCCCATACCCACTATATATTTATGCTTTATACTTGTATCCCTGAGTTTAAAATGTATGCACATCACAACACTAATTCTCTCCTACTTTGTCTGACCTCTGTGGTTTTTTTTTACATAGACAAGTTATCTCACATCCAAAGATGGGTCACTGTGATTTTTTTATACAGTATACCATTGGAAGTGTTAGTGGAAAATATTGCAATACATAATTTCCTAATACTTAAAATGTGAAACCAGGAAAGCTCCCTGGTTACTGAGATTACTGTAACAAATACAAATACAAATCCCCTTCTGATGTATATTCTTTGTTACCAAATTATGTTGATATTTTTCTTACCTACTGTATACAGTATGTGCCAGCAATTTCTGAAGTTACATTTGTCTTTAATGCCACTTGATCTTGGTGCCTCAGTGTTCCTTCTGACCTTTTGTTTTGCAGTAACTAGTTTTGGATATTCTAAAAATGCACCACCACATTTTCTAGAGTTTTCTCTAATTTTAACTAAATGCCACGCTCATGGCTGGCAAATTACTTATGAAAGAGTTGTTTGTATCAATCTTTGTCTTTGTGCCACGGACATTTTCCACCCAATTTCTTTTACAACCTTAAATGATGGTCACGCATTTCAAAACGTCAACATTCAATAGTAGTAGAAATCTGGATTAAGTACATTTGGAACCAATACTTGTATTGTGCCTCCATAGCAGGCCTCACAAGGGAGTTACTGTCTATGGATGCTTACATCAGCCATTCGCTCTGTTCAACACATAATATATAAAAAGCAAATTTAAAAATTAGGGCTTCAGGATATCACTTTATATAACGTGTCCCATGCAATGCCTTTTTATTAGCCAGAGGCTATAACCACCCCTATAACTGGGGTGACCATGTCACACTGAACCTGTCGCCCTAGGGATAGTTGGGTTACACCAGGATATGTCCATGGGTACAGCAACATAACAGTTATGTAAGCAGTATGTGGTCGACTGACTAGTCAACGTGACTGTGGATATTGCAGGAGTTACCAATATCTCTATTTTGGCAGGCTGTATATATGTTCTCTTTGCCTTCCTAAGTGGGGTCACTTGGATATGCTTTGGTTAGTCTAATCCATAGCATAAGTATATAAACTATGAGAGATTACATTTAACACGCTTCCTATATACTGGGAACCAACTACTGTCAGAACTGATGAGCAATGAGATGGAGCAATGGCACGACAAGGAGCCCGATTGCCCACTAGGTCATTTTAATCCTTGTTAAATGGCATGGGACTGCCACCCACTGGAACTGTCATCCTAGTCTATAATAGGTCACTGAAGATTTATCCAGAGCAATTCTTGAAAAGTGCAGTGCTTTGCTATTCAGGGTTTGTATTTTGGACACTTTGGTCCTGGCGTTGCCCCATAAAACAAAGTTCATAGGATCATGAGAACCTAGAGGACTGACCCATCTTTTACCACCGGCTACCATATAACTGTGGATCCATCTTTGAATATAGTCAAATGCTTCCATCTCATATCCCGAAAAAAAGTGGAATAGTTTACTTTTAAGTTATTCCGTATTAAATTCCTATGATGTAACATCTGCTTTTACTAAAGACACAGCATTAACTTTTCCCTTCATTTCCCATGATTCCTCGGTCAAGAACACATTGGAATTCTGTTATCACACCCAGGAATTACAGACACCAATGATTTTTTTCGCAACCTCTGCAAAGTTGTCCCCAGAATATCTGAGGGCAGAGGAGAAATTTAAAACATGTCAAATAGCGCAAAGGGCAACTCCCACATGCAACACAACAGAAAAATATGGTATTTTTACACTGGTACTCAAAAGAGCACTCCAGTCCTATTTTCATTTGCATTTGGCTCCAGTGTATCTTAGTGCATGCAAATCGGGCCAGGCATTGTTACGTGACTGGACGTCGAAAATGAGAAGTATCTGCTTCAGCAACTTGACTGGGGCCGCTGTTAAGCAAGAGTAACATTTAGTTTTACAGATGTCTATTTGACATAACTATCTATAAACACACATAATCTGTCATCACAGGTCTATTCAAAAGTCTAGTCCCCAAGTTGTATTTTCACTGCATTTACATTGGAGCATGTATTCTATACCCACTGCAGTTAGAAGACTAATTTTCTCGTTTCGTTTAAGCCCTCACATGGCTGTCACATGTATGTCAACAAACCATGAGTGTTTAGATAGCATTCGTGTGATTAGATGCAGCTTCTCCCATTGAACTCAATGGGAGCTCAGTATGCACTGGCTAGAATAAGAGTTCTACTGTTGTACAAGGGACAGTGACCATGGAGAGGGAGGAAGCTGGGGGCACTTCCCTTGGACAGATCTAGGTTGGCTCCAAAAGGTAGATACATCATCACTGTACATTATACTTAATATGCCGGGCCTTAATTTCAGTCCAAGTTCAATAGTGCATGCATGCATAGTATGGCTGCTGTCTCTGTATCTTACAATAATGAGCTAACAATAGCTATAGCCTTCAAGGTTTAGGCCATATACCATCATGCCTAGTAAAACGTCATAAATATATCCAGAAGCTGAAGTCAAACATCATTCATAATGCACAGTAATCAAAGTCCAGTAAAATTAGTCAAAATATTCTTGTTGTACAAAATTGTATGCATCCCAAGATAAGGTTAGCAGTCAGTCCAATGTATGGAGGTAATTTCCCTTTAAATGAACATTACAACGTATCAAATGTATTTAAGGTAGTATAATTGTGTACAGTTTCTTATTCTAGTAACAATGTTTTCAATAAATACATTCAAGGTGCTATTGCAGTTAAACCAAACTCTGCACTCCACTAAGCAAATAAACTTTAAGCAAATACACTTTAGCAAAAGGATCGTTTTATTCTTTCCTCTCAAGGTTTAATCACATAAGAAACTTAAAAGTGTTTGAGAAGCTTGCACAGATTGCATGGACCTATCACTGCCGGATTTTGTCACATGACAATTAAGTGCTCGATGCCAGATTGCTTTTGGGGAAAGTTGTACTAGAAAGGCAGATTCCAATGGTGTATTTAGTTGCAAATATGTTCAATTCAGAGGGGTAGATAAAAAAAAAAAAAACAGCACACGAGTACATCATACAGAGCAAGCTCAAAAGAGCTCCAGCCATAAATCCAAAGAACCATATTTCTGAGTAACATCTTGATTGTGACTATTCCTCATATGTTACAAAGTTCCTACTACCATACTCAACAACTACATACTTTGTCTCAGTATGTAGTTTCTATGGAGTTTCTGAATTTGACATTGAATCATGTAATTCGACAGCAGATAAGAACCCATCAGCCTATCTAGTCTGCCCATTTTTCCTGATGTAAGGACCTTTTTCAGTCTTAAGTCTTGTCTTAGACTCAGGATAGCCATATGTTTGTACTACTTCTGTTGGAAGACTGGTTATATGTTACCCTCTCAGTAAAGTCTTCCTTCCTGAACTTTGTTAAAACCCGTTAAGTATTGAAATGTTCTTCCATATCTCTTCTTTCCTCCGAGCTATACATATTGGGATCCCTTGGTAGCATCATATCTACTGTTGCCATTGTTATTGTATGTTGTTACCAACCATTGATCATGTTTAGTGAGGGTTCACAAGGTATAGTAAGGTGCTCTTACAAAGCTATTCTTATATCAGAAGGTTCACAACAATTGTGACCAACTTCAAGGCCCATGAATTGCAATTCAGAAAATGTCTACTTGGCAGTTACCAACAATATATCGATATTGGGATATTCTACCCCATCCCAAAGTTTCTGTATGTTTGACAACCTTTCTGGGATGCATGAATAGTATAAGGTGCTCCCTAAAATACGATCAAAACTATTATTCCATGTTTTTATTATTCATTATTAGCTTATTACATATCTGTTCTAATGTATTATTGTGCACGTTGCATATTTTAACAAAGACTAAAAGAGAACCCACAATGGTCGGAATGCTTTGTACATGAATGAAGTTTTCACCCATTCCAAGTATTTCTTGACTTGTCTGGACAGGAGTACATAGTGAAAATGTGTCCTAATAAACCTACCGAACAAGAAAAACTTTTTTAAGACGTACACCACAAATCATGATCCCTTTTACTGTAATATTAATCAAAGGCAGTATGTGGCCTTTTCATAAATGTTGGATCATTCATCTGTTTACAGACCCAGTACAGATCCGTCCATTTACATGAATATAATTCATTCCCAAGGTGAGCAAAGTATTAAATGCACAATAGAAATTTTGTTAGCCAGCCAAGAAAAGTCTTAATGTCAATATTCTAGGCCCTTGATGTGATCCACGTGAAGCACTCATAACTCAGAACTATTGTTTCAGCTGTGCCATTGTGATTATATACATGTTTGTAGTTATTTACTCAGTTCCTACAAACATATACCTTTTCTTGCAAGTCCTCTATGCACGTCTCAAAAGGCATATATCGATAAAATATAAAATATGAATTTATGTTAATTTTAAGACATAGTTTATGGTTACAAAAATATTTACATTATTATGAACAAAATATCACCTTTTTCAACACATTGATTTTAAAACATCTAGGACCAATTTCCAAGTATATTTGTTTTGTACAATAAAGGGTTTAAAACATTAAAAAATAAAACCTATTTATTTCCACTAGGGGGTATGAGAGCTTCAAAAAAATATCCCTCTTAACTGCCATACTGAGAATTAAAGAGGGCTATCATAACATTTATAGAACACAGTAGTAACACAGCTTCATAAGACTGTTTCTAGTGATGCAGTTCAGGGTGGAATGAGTTAAAAAAACTTAAGAATTTCTCTACAATCTACAGGTTTCACGTACAGTGACCAAAAATCATCCTAAGGCACATTCTTCATCAGGGAGACGCCCCACCTTGGGGGATCTTAAAATATAGGTGAGCACTTGTTCTACAACTGATTAAGTTTTGGACTAAGTGGGTGGGGGTGGTAGAAAGTTGCCTTTGAAAATATGATGATCACATCAATTTTAAATAAGTGCATGCAATATAAAGTATGTAATAATATATATATATTAGATATACAAACATACAGTGTTTTTCATGGTAATGTGTCCCTGATTTGCTACAGACCTGCAGGAGCAGTCAAGATCACTGAAGAATGTTAAGATTTTTGACTTAAGACACACATGGTATATTGTGAAGAACAACTCATATACTATACTTCCCAAGATCAATGCTGTAGCAATTGCCATCAATATTTACAAAAAAAGTAATGTCTCCATCTAAAAAAAAAATAGTTAACCCTTAGAGGACAGGATGGGTGCACACACTCCCCTAATGCTAAGCCACATTGGCTTTTGAAGTGCACAGGGAACAGAAAGCAAGCTAGAACTTCATCATCTGTCCTTCTAGTAGGTGTGAAAGCTCAGAGGTACTTACCTGTAAGTTAAAGCTGACGGTGAGTAAGGCTAGGGTCCCAGAAAAGGCAGAGTATAAGGGAAGACAGATGGGGAGAAAGTACTGCTGCTCTGCCCTATGAATCTGGATCTTGTTTTGAAACTCTGCCTCACACCACCCAATTCCCTCCCCTTCTCTCCCTTGCCTGGATGATGAGGTCACAAGTGAACTGGGTGTGGAAAAATATAGATACTACACTGAAATATATAAAGCAAGTTTTTAAACAGAAGGAAAAATGATCCCTTCCAGCATCCCCCACCCCAGCAGGTTTCAAATTCAAAAAATGCACTCAGACCTGCTAAGGTGTGGGATCCCTGTGTATCCCTATGTGATGCCACTCCCCACTCCCCACTCCCCACTGGAGCAAAGGAAAACGAAAAGACCCAATCTCATCAGAAGTGTGGATCTGGTTTTATTTAAAACTTGGCACTGACAAAGAGATGCATTCACTACCTTTACATACCTGGAGGTGTGTCCCATAGAAAGAAGTATTCAGCTTTTCTCCCTTAAAAAGAAACAGGGCATTACATGGAGCTGAGACAAATATTGCTGCTAATGTTGTTCCACGTGTCACATGGTAATTAACCCCTAAAGTACATCAGCATTTTTGCTATGGAGTTTTTTTCTCTTTCCCACCGAATATGTATAAATATGTACATTGTATGATGTTTGTTTTTAAAAGTTCTTAATTAGTTACATTGAATTCCAAGCAAGGAGTAAGCGCACACCCATCAAATATTCTGAAGATATGTGCTTTAAAATAATATTTGGTGGCTGAGCACTGATTCCTTGCTTTTTATATATATATATATATATATATATATATATATATATATATATATATATATTCTTTTGGCATAAATCAAGAACAACATGGGTTACTCTGACAATAATGATGCCACATATAATTTTTTTTTAGAATTAATACAATGTAACAAGGAAGAACTTACAAAAAAATTATACATCATACATTGTGTACAACTAAAATAAAAAAAAATAAAAAATGCTTAAAATAGATGAATTTATCAACTGTCCTTGGCATTCACAGGGAAATATTACAAGGTGCACTTTTCGCAAGCCTTAATAATGCTCACATATTCCAAAAAACATGACATGTTTAGAAAGCAAAGACCGCACCAACATAATCTCAATGTCAGCTTACCCCAACAGGCCCTGCCTGGCCATCTGGCACACCGAGCAAATGTCTGGTGGCCCAATGGCTGACAGCACCAGCTGCAAGATATTTTTTTGACACTCCTGGGTTAGTGGGATTGAAAAGGTTTTGGGTTTTTTGAGGGAATGATTTGAAAACTGCCTTTCATTACACACTAAAGGGTAAACACTTTTTGGCATGATACTACTTCTATTAAATAGCAATGACTAACAGAAATAACCTGGTCTTGCTATGAACTACAATTCTCATCATTCTCAGCCATTTTGTATACAGAAGCTGTCATTACAGCCAACCTCTCATCACTGTCATAATGCTAAAAAATGCTACTCTCATTACTCTCATCCAGTGTTTGCATGGAAATTGTAGCAACAGCTGTAAAACCAAAATGTGTTGTAAAAAGATATGTCCAGGATAGAGGGGAGTGAGAAAAATAAGAGGGGAGAGAGGCGTAGGGAATTGTAATATGTTTGGGTGTAAAACAATGGAAAGAGTAAAAAAAGAGTGTCTAAATTTGCACATACTGGTATTTGCTTTGTATGTTCTCAGGACAAATGGCACACACTTATTACGTGACTGTTCCTTTTCCAGAGTTCTTGAGCTAGAAATTAACAATTAACAATGTCTATGCTATGTCACATGTAAGAAAGACATTAATTTTAGGGGCATTTTCCACCATGTGTTTTGGATGTCTTAGATTATTCTTTCAGGAAGAATATATGGTATTGATGTTTCATTGCCTGTGTGATAGTTATTAAATATTATGTGTTTAAAACATGCACAACATGTTTAGTTCTGTCAACAATATGAGTGATGTGGCACTATAGATCCCTGTAATACTGCAAATATTTCATAAAGTTTTAAGTGGAATGTATTTTTTGGTACAATATAATAAAGTATTTTGAACTTTTTCAAAATTTAAAGATTTTGATGTGCCTTATGACTCACTTAGGTGAAGTTGGGTATGTATAGAACTCTCTCAAAAGACCTTAACTGGTATTTTTTATGTAAGGTGTAGCTGTAGTAATTTTACACAGACCAAAATTCTCAATATGGTCCACAAAATTGAAAGCAATTAGCATTGCTGCTAAGTCTTCTTTCCATGGTATTGGAATATTAGACTAGCTAGCAGGTGCGAATGACTCCAATAGCGTTGGGAGCTGATGGGTTTAATAATTATGAACCACTAAAAGAGCATGCTTGAGCATGGCAACACACAGGCAATGTTGGGCTGTCCTGGGGAGCAGGGAGACAAATTTCTCCAACAAGGTAAGGGTGTGGAGGTGTGATGTGTGAAGGAGGTATGATGATGTGGTAGAGTAGAAGTGTGATGTGTAGGAGTGTGTATGTTAGTGTGTTTAAGTATGTATGTTTAGAGTGAGTGTGCCAGCTGCCACACACTACAGCACCCCATTTGCTGCTGTAGCGGTGAGTGTGTGGCACTGTCCATCAGCAGCCCACCCGGCATTTGCCTGGTGTGCCATATGGCTGGTCTGGGTCTGCCTCTTAATGTTGGACACTTAAGTAATTTTCATGGTAACTTCTATGGAAAGAGAATTTCAATTTTCAGTAAAGCAAGCTCATTCCAAAAAATTCCATAACAATCAGCCTATGGACTGTGTGTCAGACAGCTGCCTATTCAGATGGGACCTGATCTCAGCTCCAGTAAAACTATATTTCAGAGAGGGCGTAAGGCAATTGGTCATATAGTAAGCCAGAAAAAATATTTAGATATCCATATATTTCTAATATCAATTTTAGCCTGTCTACCCATTTATTATGCAAATAAAATTACTTAAATGAACTACATTCTAATTCATATTTAAATGCTTCATTCTGCTGTACTAAAATTTAGTCAAGCTATTACCGAACAGAAGCAGAAGGGAGGGACAATGCACCATGGGGATTTGTGGATAGAGAGTTAGAATATACTAAGAAGAAGATAAAAAGAGAATAAATTAAGGAGCAGAGAGAGAAAAGGGTTAGGGAAAAAAAGAAGGTAAGATAATAAAAGAGAAGAGATGAAAGGCTAGACTGAATTAAAATAAGAGCGTGGGAAGAAATGGTTAAGGGCAGGCAGAGAGAGAAAATAGAGAGAAGAGACACTAGACATGGAGAATGGGATAAAGGATAACTATGCCTCTGCTTTTACGTAAAAAGCACATGGAACTACATATCTCATGGACTCCATTGCATTTTATTGCATGCACATTAATGCGTACATTCCCTTTTCATAGGAATTTATTTTGCCTATACTTAAATACGCCAACTGTATTTGAGCTGTAGAGCTCCTGTTAAGTGCCCATCAATGGGATAAGCAGTAGCCAATTGCATGTATATTCGTTGAATGTCAGCACCCAGCTAAATGGGAGCTATACCATATCCTACCCATGGAAAGCGGGGCTAACATTTACCAAGACAGTAAGAGGGGCCTTCACCTAAACATTTCATTTGACAAGCGACTGGTCTTCATGCCAAATGTGTCTTAAATGCATTAATGCACAATTATGTCATCTTGCATAAGAGCTGCTAATTTGCACACACCCTTTTAAAAAATAATGTATTTGCTCTGTGTGATTTGTTTCTTATCATTATTATTTATTATTTTATATAGCACCATCATATTCCGTACCTCTTGCCATCTACTGGTCACCCAGTATTCAAGAAAACCTGATGTGTTTTGACATTTGGACACTGCCAGCAGCAGTGTAATTGCTTTTTTTATTACTGAATCTGATATATCTTTTTATGAGATATCTTGGGATATCGAGAATGAGGGATTACCATAACTGGGAACTTCATGGCTCTGGATACCCAGAGCCCTTCCTTGCAGGATGCGGGCAGGAGGTCTTGCTGATGTCAGTGAGCTGTCCCACTGATGTCCTGCTGACATCAGGTTCCTGCTGACTTGCTGACATCAACGGGCAGCGCTCACATAGCCTGGAGCTTTCTAGTGGTGACCTGGAGAGGTATGGGGATTACTCTATAGGGTGCTTTGATGTGTAATTCCCACAAGCTTGTTTTTCAATTTTGGTATGTAGTTGGTTGCACATATAGCCACTGTGGTGTCTAGAGTACACAAAAAAAAACTTTAGTTATTATTCACATGTCTGGATTCTTTTTTATGCTCCTTCTCTTTGCCTCCACTGAAGTGTCTTTTGGTGAATATGTGTTGGGCAGGACAGGATTCTGGCAAATTGGCAGGGTGTGCCTTACTCCAGCCTCCACAGCTCGCTATATGAGATACGCCTGGAACCTACTATGGTACTAAAGATTTAAAATAACATTCACAAAAAAGTAAAGGGGTCAGTTGAATTAAGGGTTAACTCAGCTGACCAGGGTTGGGATGGCCAACTGCTATGACGGCTATAATGGATTCTCAATGGATGGCCTTCTTCTAGTTTCCAAATCCTCTATAATAGCCAGAATCAAATGCAATTATCACTAGTCCAAATAACAATACCACATCACAGAGAAGTATTTATCTTCAAAGAAAACGAAAGAACCAGTATTATGGTTATCTGAGCTCAATCACTTTTTCTTAATAACTCTTAGCATTGTTTAACTGCTAGATATATATTCCAATATTAGATTGTAAGCTTGCGAGCCGGGCGCTCTCTACCTAATGTATCGGTTAGTCTTAGTCTGTCAGTTCTAGTCTTGTCATATACCTTGAATATATGTATTGTGAGAAGTGCTGTGTAAATTGTTGGTGCTATATAAATAAAAGATAATAATAATAACAATGCCTAAAAATGTTTTTATCTATAAAATAATAAATTGTGGTTAAACTGCAGCTAGTTTACCAAAAAATCTTGTTTTACTGCATTTGTTTTGTATGAAAGCCAATCCTAGCATGTTTTTCTTACAAGAAAGCCCCACTTGGCCCTTCATATCATATGAGATTTTTCTTTCACTTTACAAATTTCTTGCCAAGATATTGTAAACAATGCCAGATTCAAGCCAGGCAAAGTAAAAATCATAGATTTCTTTTCAGGTTTAAGGAACTTAGAAAAACTTTAAGAATCCATGTTTAAATAACACAGCCACCCTCACAGGAGCAACTCCATTGAGGAAAGCCTATCTTAATGTATAGTTAATATGAAATATTTGAGTTTGTCTAGTTCTCTATTAATAAACAAAAAAATATGATATTGCGTGCATCAGAACCTGCCTTCTAGGTAGGACATTGATATAACAAGGGAAGACCCAAATGTCCTGCTTCTTATCTTTGAGTAGTTGGCGAGAACAGATGGTATAACAACTTGGTAAAGCCCTTCCCCGACTACAATATATATTTTTAAAATATACCCACATAACATTCTTGCTAACAACCTGCTGCAACTGTTACCAATAGGAAGGAAAAAATATATGTTGTATATTTTATCACAGAATGGAGTATTTAGTTGATGTCTTTTATTGGGCCAATATAGAAAAAGTTACATAAGCTTTAAAGACCTGAGATGTATCTTTTTCATATGAAAGAATGGGAACCTTTTTTAATCTGCAGTTATGGAGAAGTAGTATTTATTGTGGTAGCTCTCCGAATTCTCACCTATTTCAGATATAGTTGGGTTAGAAAGGATGGCATATGTGGAAGGCAGACAAATCTAATGAAAGACCCTATTTTTGCATTCTGTAAGACACAGTTTGTGGGATTTCGCAAGGGCCAAGGTGACAAAGACAAATCTATAAGCAGCTGTGCTAGTTGTCGCTAGTTGTTCCAGGTGCAGGCTGACTCAATTTTCCTCATATTTTTGTTCCAAGTGAATTCTTACTCGGATAGGAGATCATAAAAGGTCAAGAAGGTCTATTCGTAAGAAGTCTGGGATGAAGAACTCATTATGACTTTAAATTTAATCTGTGGAGTTTATTATTAAAGTGGAGATATTGGAGGAACTCAAGGCTTTCTAAACCAATGCCCTGTCGCAAATATATTATACCGGTGCCCCCAATGCCCAGGTATTTAAGACACCTCTGCAGATAAACCAGAAAGACTTTTGTGTTGGAGCTCCAACGGGGTCTTCATGTTTCAGTTATTCGGCCTCCAATGGCTTGGTCTTTCACTCTTGGTGTGCAATGTACTCACAGAGTGTTTGGTAACCTCTCCCATCAAGTTGATGACTTTTATCATAAAAAATATGACAGGTAAGGCAAGTGCTTTGTGGTACAAGGAGGTGAAGCTGGTGCCAGACTAGCCTTTGAGGTATAGGTGATTATAGACTCCAGCATCATCTTTGTTTGATTCAATTGCAAGGCTGAAAGGTATAGCATAAAAAAAATACTCAGAAAATACCTCAAATGTTTTGGGAGTCTAGGGACAGTCAGTGTCTCTGTGGCTTGCTTAACTCTGGAGACAAGAGTTAAAATACCATTTTGCCACTTCTGTACCTGATGATCTGTATGTATCAGTGCATATAATTCTAATATATATTTCACCAAAACTTGAAACTTTTGTGTCTTTTGCTTTTTAATATTACAATAGTATATTTTGGTGTGCATGATGACAAAGCTTCAGGGGAAATATATTTAAGTCTATTATATTAGATGCAACTTGATTTCATTGAACAACTGTATCATAATGATCTAAATTTGCCATCTCTGATTTTAATGTCGCATCCTGGTTTAAAGGAAGCTTGGAAAGGTAAACCACATATTTGTTTATGATCAATTCTGTTATTCATATTATCCCAGCACTAGTTTACAAACATTCCACCTTTCCATTGTTTTCTATTATTTTTCTTTTAATATAAGTGTATAGAAATATTTGCCCCATTGTGAAACATAAAACTGCAAGTTACCACTAGTACCCTGCAAGACGATGTTCCACACTCTAGTGAAAGACAAACACTAGGAAATACAATCTTCAGGAATGTTCAATAAATGCTTGTTAGGAAAGTGGCCAACTATAACTGAGAAACTTCCTGACAAATCCAATTGTTGAAACCACTTGTAAACTCAGGAAGGGAACTTTATATCCATATCATATACTTTAGTTGTTGTTTAGCCATAAAGGAAATAGATGGTTCCGGATGGTAAAATGTGTTATGTTTGATAACTAGTCTGTAATGAAAATGCCACTATATTCCAGCTGCAAACGTGAAATAACAGTGTTCCAAAACAATGTTTTTTTACGTTTTTTTGGACAGAGTAGTTAACAATGTAGCACACGTTTCATTTTTATCTAAACACCAGCCACTTTCTCTTTCTCATGTTTTACTTCATTTTAAAACTCAAATTCAATGTTTCCCAATAGGATAGTAAGCATGTCTAGGAACTTCCCAGAGTAGGTACCAGAAGCTCTCCCTCTTCATGGGGAGTGGTTGCACAAAAGAGCAGGACTACCCATATGTTGAGACAGAGCTAACCATGTGTGGGCCTTAAATTATCGGGCAATGGGTGGAGAAAGAGTAAGGTGACTCAACGACTCAGGGAAGCAGTGCTGTACCCAAGGACCAGTTTGCTACAGATAAAAGAGCTTACCTTTGTTATGTGTACAGCCATAAAACTCTACATTTTTTACATAGTCTGGAATTTTTTTGCCAGATTTAACAATATCCATGCTATCTTTAATTGCTGGAACTATGTATGATGTATTTTTTCCTAACAGTAGCCAATTTTCTTTTTTTTATAAGACATTAATTGCCTATAGAACTACACTTGTTACATTTTCTCTTCTTAATGCAAGTTGCCTTGTTAACCCTTAAACATATACATTTTGTATAAAATATATCTACAAACATTGGCCACTTCTTCATTGACATTTTTTCAATGCTTTGAAGGTTTCCCTAAATGAAAAGTTCAGCCCAGACATGGACATCCTAGCTCACCATGCCTAAAGTATCATCTTCACCCTTTAGCTAAAATCATGTTAGAGCCTTTAAGGCTAAGCAGGGTTTGTGAAACCCAATGTGTGCTGTGGAGCTCCCTGGTTTATGCAGGGGTATTTCTCTTTCACTCAACCCTTAAACACTGGATAGGGACTGGATAGAGCACTACTACGCCCTTCACTATACCTGCTACTTGGAGTTTGTTTTAGCTCACATATGAGTGCTCTGATATAGATAAACTGATTCTTGTTTTCCCAATGACAAATAGCACAATTGAGCCAGATCCCTGAAGACTTGGCTTTTTTGGGGTCTCCTCCCTTCACTTTGGTCAGGGATGGAAGGGACTGCATATCACCCTGTGGGGACTGCAGGCCCAGTAGAAGATGATTGTGGACCTAATTTCTACTATGGCCCTACTACTTGGAGCTCAAATTTACTTTCTAACCGACATAACTACATGGGGCTTTAATGAGGACAAAAATGCAGTCTGGCCGGCAGCCAAGGGTATTATGATGCTTGAGGTGGTATTTTCTCCCATAAGTTTGTATCTCACCTGTTAGAGCATCGCACAGCCATGAAATTGGAGCATAATACCTGTTTTTCTGCACCTGTTTTGTTTTTTTGCCTGGCAGTAGGAAGAAATTTTAAGATTCCGGCCTCAAGGTTTTTTTACATTGTTGAGCATTAATCTGTTCACACTTTTTCTTGTCTCATTGAATGTTTCTTTTGAACACTGGAAATATTCCAATGAGTTTGGGTCTCAGGGTAATATGTGTGAAGATGAAGAATGTTTATTGTTAGTGGTTGGTTTCTCTGAGCCAACCTAGAGATAGGCCTGTAAAGCCATAACGTTGCCTAAGATCCCCGGGGAAGATTCAAGCCTCGGACTGGAAATCTGGTGGAATTTGGGTGGGACAAAGACTGGGGCTCAGTCTGCTGTGGCTTTTCATGACACTTGGCACAAATCACACACAATTTTTTTTCTACGAAATGTCTTGGACTTTTGGATTAGATTTTTTGTCATGCCAGTCATTTCACACAGTTGGCAGTTTTTTTGTGCAGATGCTTTTTTTAATTGAATTTATTTGACACAGTTTTGTTTACTCAACATATTGTAGTGGCCCAACCTCTCCTTGGAGACATCAGTGGTTCTTCTCTATAGAGTTTGGGCAAGGATACCCATTCTTTCTCCATGGGGCAAGCATGGTTCCATGGAAGGTGTGTGCATGAAAATGGCTAATACCAACCAGTCCTCAGACTTTGGTTAACCAGTCATTCTTTTTCGCAGCACACAGAGAAACCTATCTGTAATAGTTCATCCCACAATCCCAAAATCTCTCACTGAAGTCATATTTAAGGCATTTAATACACCTAAAGATTCTTCAGTAATCCTACTGACTATTCTAGAGAGTCAAAAATACAAATTAGAAAAAAGGTATATTACAACCTTTTAAGGAAAAATATTTAGAAAAATTGTAAAGTACAATTGCCCCTGAGTCCCATTTAGAGCACCAAAAATATTAAATTTCATTTTTAAAATAAGTAAATTTAGTCATAAAAATATATAAAAAAGACATACAAAAAATGAGTACAACATGAGAAAGGAATAAACACAAACTATTCACATTACCAATATAAAAATTTAATAAATATTAAATACATTCTACAGTCAATAGGACTTGTTTGTTATATCTCTGTAAATCACCCTCTTCTTGACACCTATGCTAAAATCAAATATACTCATCCTCTGACCTGAGGCCAAGAGAGTCATGGAGCCTAGGGTGCTTTTACCCTGGCTGGTAGGGAGAATCTTTTATATAAGGCCAGCCTGAGGAGTGAGACCTGTTTGCATTGTTGAACACAGTAGGCCCAAGGCAACTGTCTAAAGACAATAACATTTTTTATTTGGTTTGTGAGTGCTGGTCTTCTGGTTGTCATATCAGCATACCTGGGAACACTCCGGGTCAACACTCTGGGTCAACACAGCTGGGTCTTGACACACCCCACTTCCTGACCCTTTCCCCTTTAAATGAGGGTGTTTCCCGCGATGTCAGTGGGAAGGCCCACTAATGCTGGCAGGACCGCCCTCTTACATCAGCAGGAATGCCCCCAACATCAGCTGGACCACTCACTGATATCAGCGGGACCACCCACTGACATCAGTGGGCAGTCCTTGCCACGTCCCGCAAGTAGACTCCGGGTAGCCGGAGCCCACAAGTTCCCAGGTGTGTCAATCAGCTATGTGCTCTTGAGGAAGGCCAGTAAAGCCCTGGAGTTCCAAGGCATCTGTCCTCTGGGAAGATCTGAGTCTCAGGTCTGACCTTCTGTGTGGGAAGGGTTTTAATATTTTATGGCCCCTAAGCATCACTAGCATGAGAAGCTGAAGACTATGCCATTGTTATCTGACTGGAGAACGGTAGGAGAGAAAACTGGGACAAATGCAGGATCACGTGTTGGGCAAGGGACACGAATCACCACGCTTTTCTTCTAACAATGTAGCATCGCACCAATTAACTCTATATACAAACCTGTGTGATAGCCTCACAATAATAACTCTTTATTCTTATAATTATGGCAGCATCATCTGCTCATTATTTCTGACATTATGTACTGAGGATTCATAATATCTATGTGCATTGTCCAGGCATATAATTGTACTTTATAATCATATCTCTCTTAGCCACATAATTTCAGCAGGAAACAGACCTAATTTGTAAAATTTGTGCTTGTGGTTGTTCCAATACATAACCATTGCAGGGTACAGTTTCTCCCTTATATTTTCTTTATGCACTTTAAATAAAAAAATAAATTATTTTCTTTTTGTGTGGCTAGTGTTTAATAAAGAATTAACTCTTTATAATGACATTCCACCTACTTTGCAAGAACTAAGTGTAATCAAGGTCAAGAGAATAAATGAAAAGTTTGCAGTGTACTTATAATGTCAATAGTTCAGAGATTTTGGTAAATAAATCTGTAGGTTTGTATAAGGATTACAATTATGGGAGAAAACTTGAGCTGCACCCAGATCTAGAATTTATACCTAGGAACTTCCCAGGGTGGGCTATTTGGAGCTCTTCTTCTTTTGTGGGAGTGGCTCCACTAGGGGCAGTGCTAGCCATGCAAGTGGCTAGGAACGTAACATTGACCCACTCCCTAAATAATGAGAAAACTGACCCAGAGACCCAGGGAAGCAGCCTTCACCAGGAGACTCTGAGTTAAACCAGGATACTTCCCAGGTATTCTAATACTTCCCACAAGCTTCTTCACTCATTTTTTTATTTATAACTAATTGCTTTGTTATCTTAGCAGGCTGATTTAGACTTCTGTTTTAGCTCTTGAAACACTTCTATATAGTAAAACACATTCCCTCTAAATGCATTCAACATGTAGGAAGAATAAACTCCAATGAATGGGAGCAGGAGGAACTATAAAACTAAGGAGTTATCAAAAACAGGAATATTATTGTGTGCTGTGGTGTCCATCTGAAGACAAAACCTCTTAGATCTCAAAAGCTTTTGCGACTCTATTTCTTTTACTGTGTTAACGTAATAAAGATATCACCTTTAGCTTTGACCTTTATGATTATATACATTCCCCTTATTTATGAAAGACAAACTCAGTACTACATTGGCTGCTAAAGAACCTATTGTTAGGGGCCTGTGTTTCTATTAAAGCTAATCCGGTAACATATATTCTTACGCTATCTAAATTGCACACTTTGGCATTTAAACAATTAAGATGCATGTATGTATGTTTAACAAGATATTGCCATAATATGCTAGCATAAAATGTTATTATGTGTAATGCTACAACACATGGGCATGCATATGGACATCAAGGACCTGTATTTCCCTTTAGAGCAAAACTTTCACATTCTTTACACATAATAACATAGTTTTGCATTTTCAATGTGAGGAATTAGATGTAAGAAGTAAGATTTGGGATTTCAGTTAACATGTTACTATAACCATAACTCTATGTCAAGCACAAAGTTAAAAAAATATATAGTTACAAATTATACTTAGCTTACACACATATTTACGTAGCATTCCTAGGCTTAATTAAAATAGCAGTTTTATGTTTTTATGTTTTCAAGCTAGATGAGTAAAAAAAGAGGCATGTAATACCTGTAGCCTTTTGCCACCACTGTTAATTAAACAGGAGGTCCTTATATCTTGCATTAGGTATTGTACAACATACTAGTACATAAGCACGACCCAGGTGACATGAAATATTTTTCAGTACACATTTTTTATGACTGTAACTAAATTTACTCATGTTAAAAATGAAATTTAAGACGTCCTGTCTTTGTGCTCTAAGAGGGACTCGTAGCTCAGGGGTAATTGTACAATTTTTCTAAATATTTTTCCTTAAAAGGTTGTAATATACTTTTAACTCACTAGAATAGTCAATAGGATTACTGAAGATACAGGGTAATCTATCCTGATCTGCCTGTTCATAGCTCTTTCTTGCATAAGCAGGCAGGCAGGCTACATCAGGTGACATGAGGCTTCATATTCAATATATGTTTATAATAATACACTTATTATTTCTATTTTCTGAAGAGCCTTGACCACCTGTACTTTTGTGAGTGCACCCACTACACATATATATTATAGTTTTTATCCTTTAACATTATTGCACTATTATTCTTTATTTTTTCCCCACACATGTACATGCGCGCCTATACTTGCGTTGTTTTCTGTTGAACACTAAGAGGAGTGTTGTTCTGGGCCGCTGCAGTACTGTGAGGAAGTACCTTTTTATTATTTCATTTTCACGTTCACTATCTGGTGTTTATTTCTTTACCTTCTGTTGTTATTTCTATTTAATTCAGATTAAAATGGATTTTTGATAAATGTTGCGCTTGGGGGTTCACGTGCACATGTGATCCTATGGAGGAGCCTCCACTGATGGTAAGTTAGATAAACATTTAAAATGGCCAAAGAACACTTTTTGACTTAGGTGTTGTTAAACGCATGGCTTAACCAAGACTTTCTATGACTTTATGACCTATCATTAGCAATTTATGTAATTTTTTAATGTATTAACATATCACCAGCGGTTTCTATACGCATTATTGTGCGCTTTAGGCCTACAGAACACTGTGATACACTTTTTCCTAAAGATATCATTCTGAGCATCTAGAAAAGAGGGACATCGGGAGGAAAGGGCAGAGGGATTTGGGAGGGACACTTGGAAATGATGGAAAAGGTTTTTATTTCAGCACTTATAGATCTTTCAGAACTATTAAATCATAGAATAACCCACATCTGATGATGCCATAATTACATTTCACATTTCTCTTAAAAATGAAACATGCAGGCTCTAATACAACATAATATGGATGTGTCGGTATCCTAGTAGTGTCGCAGGTAGGCCAACTCTGCCAGCTTCCAGCTGCCTGCTGATGACCATTGAATGCCTGAAATGTGATAGTGGTGAAAGTCCACTTTTGTGTGGGCTATTGATATTTATACATCACAATTCCTTATAAATTATCATTTTTGCATTTTAGCATCAATTATCATGCACAATTAAACTCTATGTCAGGACAATCAATGGTACTGACCAGCTGGAGACCAATGGTACTCTCACTTGATTGATATCACGCTTCATTTGGTCCCATTTGAATATCCTATATTAGTTGGCTCCTGTTGCTTTATTTGCATATATACAATAATGCGGACCACGGTTTACAAATGTACAGTATGTAGTGGATGTGTGAATATGCGAAATAAGTGCAAATAGGTCTCAGTAAGGACGAATATGTTCTAATGACATATGGGAAGAAGGCTCACGCTCTGATGAATCCCTGCTGGTTCACTGGAATCATTATTTTCATACATCCCTCCAGTACATATGAAATATAATGGCCATTATATACAAAATCCACATGACCACACTCGGTTTTAAAATGTATTCATTTTAATGTTTTAATTATCACTACATGTGTTAAACATATTCTAAACTCTATCCTCAGTGTCGCCATGCTTAAGTAAAAATAAATAAGTACATAATGCAATAAGTAAACATGCACAAACACACATTGTTGTACCTTTCCCATCCGTTGCAATCTGTTGCCTTAGCAGTAATGTTTTATTAGGACAGCTGCAAATTGGGACATCTAAAATGTAATAGGATCTATACACTAAGAATCCAAGTGGCCAGCTGCATTAAAGGTTAACAGACTTCATGTAAAAGGAGATAAACTAACTACTAAAGTCTATTTTGTGCCCAATGCCAGTGAATTAAAAAATGGGTGATGTGGAAGTGTGTATTATATATTCTCTCGTGTCCCAGAGCCCCGCAGTGTTTGGAAGATGCGTTGTACCTTCAATTGACGTAAATGGTGTCCAGACTTGAATGAGGGTCATTTAATTCAATGGAGAATACAATGTATCCTCCAAACACTTTGCAGGTGATAAACCAAGCAACCAAGACTGGTGTGAAAATTCAGACTGCAGAGGGGGCAATTCACAGCAGCAAAGGAGCTGCAGCTTTTCTTTAAGATAGTTCTTTAAGATAGTTCTCAACCTCCTTTTCATTCGCTACCTTACAATTTCGCAATTAAGTTTATCTACAATATGCTTGCTTATAGTTCTTGCACACTTTCAGAGCACTGGGTTATAACGTCAGATTCTGACAATCTGCACTACTAATGTGCACATGAGCCAAAATGGGAATGTGGTAGACATCTGTGGCACATATCCTTGCTACTTTTTTTTTTTCTAAATTGGCCACACTATTATATTTCAGCAGCAGGTAACTATTTGAGTTAAGGAATTTCAGAAAGCTTGGCATGTACATAAGGTTATCCTAAATAATGAATTAATAAATAAAGAGATTAAGAGTGGCGGACACGATGGGCCAATTGGTTACTTTCTGATGTAATTTTCTATGTACCTATTTCAATTATTATTGCAGGGGCCCCATTGCATTGGCTGTAAACACATGGAGGGAGGACCTGTTATGTCTCCTGAAATACTCTGTTGTAACTGTCTGTCTCCTTTTCTATACAGCATGTGTTCATTTCCATATAGCTGCATCCATGTGTTTGACCTATTCCTGGCAAGCTCTACCTTGACATTCTTTACCTTAGCGTCTCTCCATTAACTCTTAAAACAACTCCACACAGGAAGGATTCAGGTTACACCCTTTGCAAATGAAAGCAAACAGCCTGTGCTTTTGATGGTAGACCGATCTACGACCCCAGGACAACAATTCTCCATGTCATAACACAGCAACCAGTGTTTAAACATGCCAGATGGTAATACAGATTCCTTTAAAATAAACTCCAGATGCTGACAAAGGAATGGAACATACAAAACCATGTCAGCTTTAGCATAGGTGCTGTAATATCCTGCTATCATGATGTTGTACATTATTCTTGGTTCTTTAACGTCAATAATCTAAACAGACATTTGTGTCTACTTTCCAGTTACTAGCAATGCATTTGTTAGGGTACGCCAATAACAAAAACCTTTTATTTTCTTTTACAAATAGCAGCATTATACAATATACAAAATGTTATCTTGTTAGGGGGACTTGGATATATAAAGGGTATATATTGTCATATTTTTTTCATGTTTTTGTCAATGGAAATGCCATACTGGGTCTGAGTCCCAGGGACTTTTTTGGTGGGACTGGTTGGTTTGGATATTTTGGCACTAGTATGAATCTCTATTGGTTCTGGGCCTGTCTCTCCCAAGAAAAAGACCAGAAAAGCATGTGGTTCAGTGATGCTCCCAGGGAAAATCCAAGCCTTTCTGGCAGATTTTTTTGGCTTCCTGAACACTGCCAAAGAGGCCAAAGAACCTGCTCTTCTTTTAGGTAAGTTGGGCAGGGAAGAAGACTGGGGCTCAGTCCATTATGGTTCATTACCTATGTCTTGATGGCCTGTAGTTGTTGGATCAAGGCTTTGAGATGAGTCTTATATGCTGATATTCTGCAATGGCATTTAGCACTCACATTTATCATGGTTACAGTTAAACTATGTCAATTCTAGGTTGAATTCTCCATCTTGTCATCAGATGGGGTTTCTGCAAGTGACTTTTTTCCTTGACACATTGGCTTGAGCTATCAGAGATGAAAAGGATAAGGGTGATAATATTATGTTACTATCATTTTAATATTTTTAAAATATATATATATATTAAATCAGAAGTGAATATTGTTGTATTTACCCCAACAAATATGTTGAGGAGCTCTCCTGTGACATAATAAAGGATTCAAAAGAAAAGTAAAAGTAAAAGTGAACTACATGTGTTGAATATATATATTCAACAAAGAATGCATCAGACTGTAAAATATATGACCAAAATAATGTGAACACACAGCCACCATGCTTATAAGAGCTTGTTGGACATCCCATTCCAAAACAATGGACATTAATATGGATTGCCCCACCTATAACAGCCTCTAATTTTACACAAGATTTTGGAATGTGTATGTTGGAATTTGTGCCCATTCAGCTAAAAGAGCTTTTGTGAGGTCAGGCATTGATGTAGGATGAGAAGGCCAGGCTGCTCGTCATTCTAATTCCTCCCAAATGTGTTCTGTGAGGTTAAGGTCAGGACTCTGCAAACCACTTGATTTCCTTCACATCAAACTTGTCAAACCAAGTCTTTGTGGCCCCTTGTTTGTGTACAGGGGTACAGTCATGCTGGAACAGGGCCTTCCCCAAAGTGGTGCGTACAATTGTCTAAAATGTATTTGTATGCTGTGGAATTAACTGGAGCTAAGGAGCCTAGCCAAAGCCCTGGAAAACAGACCCAGACCATTATTCCTCTTCCACCAAACTTTACAGTAGGCACTATTCATTGCATTAGGTAGTGTTCTCCTGGCATCCGCCAAACCCTAGTTTGTCCATTAGACTTCCAGCAGTGAAGCATGATTCATCACTTCAGACAACACGGTTCCACTGCTACAGAGTCCAGTGGCGATGTGCTTTACACCATTCCAACTGATGCTTGGCTTTGTGCATAGTACTTCTGTTTGTGTCCAGCTGCTCAGCCATGGAAACCTATTTCATGAAGTTCCTGACGCACGATGCTTGTGCTGATGTTGCTTCCAGAGACAGTTTGGAGCTCTGTAGTGAGTGATGTTACAGAGGACAGCTGATTTTTATTTATTACGTGCTTCAGCACTCGCATTTCCATTTCATAATACTAACGCTTGCAGTGGACCTAGGCAGATCTAGCAGGGCAGTGACTTGTGGTAAAGGTGTTATCTTATGACAGCGCCATATTAAAAGTCACTGAGCTCTTCAGTACAACTCATACTACTATCAATGCTTGTCAATGGAGATGGCATCACTATGAAAAAATAACCACTTTATTAGAAGCCGTAGCTCAACAGCATCACAGGTTTGCTGCTAGACTACCCAGCATGCATTTGCAGCGGGGGCTACACATAAAGTTAAAGTGACCGCTCAGCATTCATATGCATTAAAATGCATATGGTGGCTGGAGTGTCTCTTTAAAAATCATTATATCATAATACTGTACCTAAAGATAATAATGCGGGTAGATGCATGAGAATGAAATTCCCAAATGTGCCAAAGTGTCATGTAAGTCGATTTTGCATAACGTTTATTGGTGGTTTACCATAGTTACAATAAGCATTCATTTATTTTTTTTGAAGGTTCCGGGTAGATTGTGTTTCTGCAAAGCCGTATTATTTGTCTCTCTGCAAATTAACTAAACTGATTCAATGTATTTTATTCACTAAACACTGCCAGGGAAATCTGCAGGAGAGTTGTGGTTTCAACTACTCAAATTCATTATTAATTATGAAGGACCAACATAGACAAGTTTCTCTAGCTGGTCCTGTATAATGCATAAATTAATTGGGTAAGGAGACATTGAAAATATCTCCTGATTTAATTCTACATTATACATGGTCAGCCAAGCCATCCCTGCAATAGAAGCTAACTGGCATGGATCTTTGTAATGTATGGCAAAGTAATGTAATGTATTGCGAAGGAGTTGGAACCAACTGTCCTTCACAATTTCCTAACAACTCTCTTTAGTGAAAAGACACCAAAGGGAGAAAAGTTGGGGGCAAAACAGCAAGTGGTCTTATCATTTGTATAGCATACTCCTCTCTGTATAAAGACTGTGCCTCAATTTCATCGCAGACAGACTGAAAAATCAAAGTCATAAAGTTCTCTGTAATGTAACGACACACCTTGCACCTGGAGCAGGTGCCTGTATTATCTTGGAAAACCTGCTTTCTTGCTACCTAACAAACAGGTTATACAGCCTCAATAACATACTCATTAAAAAAATGTTGATGAGCTGGAACATATCCCTATTTTAAATGGATTTGTAGTAATATAAAGGCATACATGTATAAAGAACAGCATAAAAAGCATATTCATACTCTACATGGAAAATACAATACAACTTTGGGACAAATACATTTATGTACACTGACCCCTTTATTAAATTTTTAGACACACATCACATACAGACTTAAAATTAAACTGACTTTGTCAGTGGGCAAACGTACAAAATCAACAGGAGATCAAATATTACCTTCACTGTGTAGGGTAGACATAAGGGTATCCTGAAAATCTGTAAACGAAAGAAATAAGGTTTTGGTTTGGTTCAAACCCAGTCTTTCTAATAAGGGATTGTCCATTATTTTTTTTGAAATTTTCCTTAACATGCTCAGGATTGCTCAGGATTCAGCCAGAAAATTTGAACTAGACTGTACATGAGAAATCTTAATGGGTCTTAGGAAGAGATCTCTAATTACCTAATGATCTAATTATTAAATCTATCTAAACAAAACTGACACAACCATTAGACTATACTTGTTTTGGACCTACTTCTACAATAGTAATGTTGATTAAGATCTGGCTTCAGCAAGTGGAGGGATTTGGTAGCCAGAACTGGTTAGGATGGCAACATTTGTCTACTCTTTAGATTAGATCTTCCATATTAGGGTTGAGTGTTACAAACCAGATTTTGCAGATATCAATGCCATCAGGTGTGTGTATGGATGGCTTTCCAAGCTACTGGCTTGATGTGGTTGCCTACAAGGTCATGTGACTGAAGACATGGGCAATAGATAATGAAGAACAGATTATGTAGAATATTATTTTCAGCCAAGGATTTATTGGAGAAGAATCTGAGAGGGGGTCTGATGGATAAGCAATGGCCACCCTAGGAAAAAAAACAGCATTCAAAATATAGGGCCAGCTTCCAGAAGCTACAGAGAGCAGCCTTACTGCAACATGGATTAAAAAACAGACTCCAGATACGAGGTTCCATTTGTTTTGTTTTTCAGCTTTTTGATACATTTTATTCTGTAAGTGTGATTTTAATCCTCTGTTTGCCATATTAAATTTAACTACACTATGGTCTTTTTTTTCTTTTACTGGTTTCATTTTTGAAGGTACCTGTGGACCTATAAGATTGTGTGACACACCCTTGAACACTACTGTGTCTGTACCAGAAGTACATATAGCTCTAAAATTTTTACCATTGCTGCCTGCACTGTTATGGTTTATATTATCTTCCTTGGTAAATGTGTGGAGTACACAGAAGAGGTACTCAGAGTGGCAGCCTACCTCCAGGGAAGTTATTTTAATTGTTACTATACATACCAAGTTTTTTTATGTTTGTAATAACAGAGAATATCCTACCTGGGGAATTTTTTGTCTAACATATCAAGAAAATGATACAAGGTCTAACTTAGTGGGTGCAGGTTTTTGACATCGTTATATATCTTCATTAAGATATCTTCAGACCCATGGACTAAATAATAAAAATCAGCAAGGGTTATGCCTTGGAAATAATGATCAGGACCTCTAAATGATTTATAGTATCAAGAGTACCTGAATATTTCTGTTAAGAAGGACTATGGTATAGGTTCCTTTGCAGTTTTCTTTTCCCAAATATGTATGGGAAGTCTTGTATAATTAAAGTATACATTAATTGTGATCAAGTTGTGCAAGTGCCTAGCCCCACACTGCCCAAAAAGAATTTAGTACCCAAAACTGGTCAAAATGTCAATGAAAGAACACATTTGACTACTATTGAGATCAGATCTTTTTTATTAGGGTCAAGTGTTGCATTCCAGTCTGGGTCACTTCCATTTGATGGGGTTGCTCTTAAGAGGATGGTGCTTGGGGGCCAAGAGCTATTGGCTAAAAGTGTAGAAGACAGCTAATTCCCGTGATCTCATTCCTATAAGATTGGCTCACCTAAGGTTCTACATGTGTATTTTGAAATACAGTTGTTTAAGATTTTGTCAGCACATAGGACTTGTTTACTGAGCTTATGACAGCTATTATGGATGTCCTTCTAATGGGACAAAGGGAAAAAAGGAAGTAACAGTGGTCCCATACGTAGACAACTTGCTGGTAGCAACATCTTCCAAAATTTTTTTTTCCTCAGTCAATTAAGATAAGTCATTACTACCCTCCAGGAACTCAGGCTGTTAGCGAATCTGGAGAAATCGTATCTGACCCCATGTCTACTCTTTAGATCAGAGGTGAGTGTTACATCCCAATCTCAGTCACTTCCATTTGATGGCTCCTTTGAAGAAGGCACTGTGGAGTCTGGGACCATTGACTAACCTTGTTGGCTTGGTAGTCCATGTTTTGAAATAAGTTTCCCAAACACAATCCAGTTTTGCTACTAAAAAAGCTAAAATCTGCTCCTTTTAAATACTAATTAGGTTCAAGTAATAAACTGAATGCTTAACGTTACTGTCGGAACAGGATTCATAATACTTTACCACACAGGTCAACAATCAGATCTCTATATAATTATTTTGATGCAATCTAGCATAAAACTTATATAACCATTTCACAATTAGATTGCTTTTGTCATCTATGTAACATATTTCATTTCTTTCTAAAAAGACTGCACCATATTTAGTCACTATTTGAGATAAATATCCCTGCGTACTTCTTTCCTCTTCCACTGCCCCTCCTTTCCAAGAGCTTAGTATGTTTGGTGGGTATTTGTGTATCATGGTATTCTATAACCGTAAAAGTCAACATAATATGTATACAAACAGTAGAGAACATGTTAATAGATAGAATTGTTGAAATAAAATATATTATGTGTCTGCTAAATGCCTTACTCAGATACACAGATTGCTAACAATAGGACACAAAGTCACACAAAAAGTCTTTGTAAAGCCCTGCTGTCTAACCACACATTTAACCCATTCCCCCTGAAAATAAGTGCCCTCTGTTTGACCACTTAAAATGTTGAAAGGTATGGTATAGTATTAGATTATGTTACAAATAATTAGATTTTGCTTGAGGTTTGTCTTCCAAAAAAACCAAAAAATTGGTAAAAAAAAAGGAATAGAAGAAAGACATATCTTGGATTTTTCCATATAAAATTAGCGATCAATAACTAAACCAAATTAGGTGGTTATGTTGCATAAATATATATTATTATTATTATTAGCGATAGAATAGACTTTTCTTTCATGTTCCTCATCTACACTCCAAGCTATAACAGACAAATATTGTTTTTGGTTATTAAATGTCCACTCCATTCTATAGCATAGTAGCATCTCTCTGTGCAGCTCTTTATCCTTAGAAGAATTTTCACAATGTAAAACAGGCTTATCAGGTTTTGCTAACATGACGCCCAAAGCACTATGCTCATAAGTTCAAATGGTATGCTCTTTCCACTACAGTTCCACAACTGATATTTTTACTGAATTCTTGTAATATCTATCTGCACTCCACCCAGTGATGATCAATCTCAAAAATAATTTATACTTTAGCTACATGTCTTCATCTCTTTTTTTATTAACAAAAATATTCAAAAAACAAAATTTTGAGTTATAGAAAACCTACAGAAATTACTGGGGAACAAATATAATTTTGCTCAGACATTTTTATGGAAATCAATTGTCGTCTTGTAGAGGTCTACTTAAAAGCCAACATTCCTTTTAGCGATACCTGCTTTTTTTTAAAGAGTTAAAACTTCCAATACTATCTAACTAAGCCTAATTACTAGTTTTTTAAAAACTTTTAAAACTAGTAATTGGGCTTTGTAAAATAATATTTGAGGTTTTTATCTCTCGTATTTTCTCATTAAGTAATGTTCCCCCAATGGTGCTAATTTCCACCTAGATTTGATGACCTGTTAAGATGAGGGTGGGGCGGCAAGTTTATCGTTTGTTTATATTTCAAGACAAGCAATCAATCAGGTTTTGCAGTGAGGAGGTCTACAAATCCTCCTTTTATGTATTTATTTGATCATTTGACTTTTCCTCTCAACATTTATGTGGTTTTCTTCTTTATTTCATTCACTATACACACTACCATTCCAAAGTTTGGGGTCACTTAGCTATTTTCATGGAAAACAAGTACATTTCTAGCTGTGCTAACATAATTGCAAACGGTGCTTCTAATGATCAATTAGCCTTTTAAACGTGGATTAGCGAACGCAACGTGCCATTGTAACACATGAATGTAGTAGCGTCCAGTTTCGGTACCTCTTTTACAAATAAAACAAGAAACACTTCTTTATTTCAAATTTTTTATTAAACGTCAGATATGGAATTATTTGTCCGCGGTGCGGACTAAAAATAACTTCAGCACCGCGACACTAAACTTTTATTATATGTTACACAGTGTCAAATATTATTAACCCAACAAATTTGACACAATAAAATCAATAATTTATTGTAAAATGAAAGAAAACATAACCAGTTGTAACCATTTAATAACCACTTAATAACCGAATAAACAAATCAGTAACCTGCTGGTATGGGCGTGACCACCTGTATCCCTGCTGGAACTGCCGGCGTCCCCAGCGCGGCAGTCACATGACCATACGATTCACAGGGGCGCATGCCCCTGGAGTGTCCTGCACTTACACCTCTGTGCACCACAAATAACCACACCTAGATGGTTAACTCCTGCACCGTACCAGCTTAAAACCAGAATACCCGGCAAAATGCCAAAAACAGGGGAGGGATGGGTGGGAAAATTTTTCTGAAAATGGTTGCCACTATAGGCCACGACCCTTCCTTATATACCCCCTTAGGGAGGGTAATTAACTAATTACCCCCTCCCCCTCTGGCCCTGCACGTGCCACCAAATACCTCAGCTTTTCAGCGGCAAAATTTTGCTTAGTCATGCCTTAACCCTTTAAACAGGCTTGACCAAGGGTACCTCGTCCGCACACATTCATGTGGCGAACGCGACCCCCTTGCGCTTCACCGGCTCCCCAACACAGCCTCGGCCCTCTCCAGACTGGAACGAACATCCAGCAGCCAAATGTCCAAACCAATATCAGACAAATGGACACCGTCGTCACGGAACAACCCCGCAACGTCACCCTCCAAGTCCCTATGTCTAACCACAATACCCCCCCGAAAAGCCACAAAACGCGAAACTGACCTATTAACCTGCTTGCGCGCCCGCTCAATGCCAGCCAACGAGTTGGCACCACACCAACGCAAACGGCGAACTATCTCGGACCAAACAAACACCGTCTCCGGGTAAGCGGCCCAAAGCTGAAGCAGGTCTGCCTTAATATCAGCTATCAGCGCCCGGATAGGAACCGAACACAAATCATTCCCACCGACATGCAGGAGCAGGATCCGAGGCACCCCATGGATCCGAACGTGGCGAGACACCTCCCGGGACACACGATCCCAACGCATACCTCGGAAACCGAGCTAGCGGACCGTCAACTGCGCGGGATCGAGACCCAGCTGCCTCCCAGTCGGACGCACAGCAGCCCGCCTCGCCGCCCAGAAAACATAGGAGTGCCCCAGGATCCAAACCGCTCCTAAAAAACAAACAAAGAAAACAAACGTCAAGAAACCAACCTTCACAGCAAATGAGGACGAACATACGACAGAAAACGGCTAGACTCCCACCTGCCCAACCTCATAATCACCTCCTGACGCAACCCCCACCGCGCAGCTTCCGTAGCCGCCCCAATCCGGAAGGAATGGGACCCATACTCAGTAACCGACAAACCGAGGTTCGACAGGGCACGCTTAAACAAGGCAATGAACTGAAACCGGGACAGATGGGAACCGTCCATATGCACCAGCAAAGGCCCCCCAACCTGAGGCCGCACTGCAAGATAAGCCACCATACAGTCGTGTGGGCAAACCGAAGAACCGGGAAGAGACTGCAAAACAATAAAACGACCCCTGCCCTCCTGGTCCGTCTTGGACCTCAGAAGACCCAACCGGACCACCCCACCTGGACAGCAAAACATCATCAAACAGCAGGCCCCCAGGGACAGACTTGCTGGGGCTCACAAGCTCACCAATACGGAAGGCACCAAAAAAGGCGAGGACAAACGCCAGCCGGAACAACAAGAACTCCTCCCGCGACACACAAGCCCCACCTAGAAACGCCACCAAATCCAACAGCAGAGGGTAGGAAACCGGCCTCCTAGAATCACGCCTAGAAGCACCCCGCCGATACCCCCGCAGAGCCTGACGGACCATAAAGTTTTTAGTGAAATCAGGCTCACCCCCAGCCTTAAAATGAAAAGCAAGCGCCGCCATCCGACGACCCAAACCCGCAACAGACACCCCACTACTAAACCAATAACCCACCAGCCACAACAGGCACTCCGCCCTACTAAGACCCTGTTCCAAGGCGGACTCCTCGGCCCAAAAAGCAGTCCATTCACCCCAAACCTGATCGTAAAAACCCCGAGTAGCAGGGACCAGAGAACGGTGCAGAAGGACCTCTACTCCAGCTCGCCCAGACTCCACATCCAAGCCGGAAAATCCGTGCCCACCGTGTCCGCCCCGGGCGCCAAAGCGAAGAATCGGTCCCACTGCAAACGAGAAAGGGAGTCAGCTATACAATTGTCAACACCAGGAACATGAGAAGCCCTGAGGCACATATTAAGCTGAAGACAACGCAACACCAAGCGCCGCAACAAGCGCAACACGGGAACCGAAGAAGAAGTGAGATTAGAAATTGCCTGAACCACGGCAAGGTTGTCACACCAAAAACGAACCTGGCGATTAGCGAGACGATCACCCCACACCTCCACCGCCACCAAAATGGGAAACAACTCCAAGAAAGTAAAATTTTTAGTTAAACCCGCACGAGCCCAGCCGGCCGGCCAGCTCCCCACACACCAACTACCCCCAAAATAAGCACCGAACCCCACCGCACCCGCGGCATCCGTCCACAACTCCAGGTCCGCGTTAGTGACCGGCTCCTCCATCCACAACGTCCGACCATTATAATCACGCAGAAACAAATCCCACACCTCAAGATCCTCCTTCAGGGATCTCGTAAGCCGCACAAAATGATGCGGGGCTGATACACCAGCAGTCGCTAAAGACAAACGCCTCGAAAAAACCCTGCCCATCGGCATAACCCGAGACGCAAAATTCAACTTTCCCAACAAGGACTGCAATTGCCGCAAAGTGACCTTGTGCAGCCGCCGAAAACTCGCAAGCAAAAAACGAAGCTCAACCACTTTCGCCTCAGGGAGCCGATAAGACATGTCCCCCGAATCAATTTCAATACCCAAGAAACACAAGGAACTACACGGCCCCTCAGTCTTATCAGGCGCCAACGGGACACCAAAAAGACGCGCCACCTGTTGCATCGTGGCCAACAAAACCGCACACTGAGAAGAACCCGCCGGACCAACACACAAAAAATCGTCCAAATAATGAATAATAGAAGGGAGACCCGCAACCTCCCTAACCACCCACTCCAGGAACGTGCTAAACTTCTCAAAGTACGAGCAAGAAATGGAGCAACCCATCGGGAGGCACCTGTCAACAAAAAACCCATCACCCCAAAAACACCCCAACAAATGAAAACTTTCCGAATGAACAGGAAGGAGACGGAAGGCAGCCTCAATATCAACCTTTGCCAACAACGCCCCCCTACCAGACACCCGCACCCAATGCGCCGCCCTATCAAAAGACGCATACGAGACCGTACACAGAGCCGGGTCAATACCATCATTCACCGACTGCCCTTTCGGATACGACAGATGATGGATCATTCGGAACTTGTTTGGTTCCTTTTTGGGGACCAGGCCCAACGGGGACACCCGCAAATCAGGGAAAGGGGGGGAAGGAAACGGACCCGCCATCCTGCCCAAACGCACCTCTTTTAGCAATTTGTCAGAAACAACAGACGGATTGGCAAGCGCCGATTTAAGGTTACGCGACCGAGCAGAGAAACCCTCAACTGTAGACGGGATGCGAAAACCCTCCCGAAACCCCTCCTCCAGCAACCGGGCAGCATCCCGATCGGGGTATTTAATCAGCCACGGCAGCATCATCTCCAGCCGCACCGGAGTCTCCCCTTTTGCCAGCACCGGCCTTACCCCCTTTCTGCCACTTGAGGCACTTAGTAAGCGGGTGTGCGCCACTACAGCCGGAGCACTCATGCTTAAAGCGACACAATGTGCCCCACTTGCACTGCCCCTCATTAAACTTCCAGCAATATCCTTTCTGTTGCCCAGCCGACACCCCTGATCCGGAAGTGCCGGCACCCGTCTGAAAAGGCTGAGACCCAGGACGACCCGGCGTCATAACGCGCAGCCACAGTGCTATATCTTTATGGTCCCAACGGACCCCAGGACGCACCGCCATGCGCTGACGGAACTGCTCATCATACCGCAGCCACGCCTGCCCACCATAAACCCGATACGCTTCCCCAATCGAATCAAGGTAGCAAAATAACCCCGAACAATGCTCAGGCGCTTTCTGACCAATGACACTGGCCAAAATTGCAAAAGCCTGCAGCCAATTAGAAAAGGTGCGAGGAATCAAACGGTATCGCCGCTTCTCCTCGTCCTCCTTTTTTGTGGCCTCATTCTTGGACGGCCTATCCAAATTAAACTTCTCCAGAGGAAGGAGCGAAAAGATTTCAACATATTCCCCCTTCCAAATCTTGTCCCGCACTTCTTGCTTCAAATGCGTACCCAATGGAGCCTCAAAACAAACATACACCTCTCCACGGGCAGCGTCAGCTAGCCGAACGGAATCAACATCAGTGTGCGAACCCCCAGCGGCCGAGTCGGCAGGAACGCTGCTAGTGCCAACAGGCGCAGCGACAGGCGCAGCGACAGGCACAGCGACAGGCGCAGCGACAGGCGCAGCGACAGGCGCAGCTGGTGCTACACTACCACTCCCCAAAGCACTGAGACCACCAGCCCCAGGCGCACCACTCGAACCCCAAACCTGCGCCGGCGACGCACCCTGACCCCCCAAACCACAAGTCGCCACCAGATCCCGAAACACTGAAAGCAATTGGAGCGCAACTGCCGAACTATCCCCAGAAACAGCAGGTGTGTTCCCCATCAAAACAGAAGAACTCCCACTACTCCCAGCCAACCCACTAACAGGTGCAGAGTGCGAAGAAAGAGGAGAAAATAATGAAACAATATGCTCACCCTGAGATGCAGCGCCCCCAGCAGTGGATGTAGAAGGCACAGCCTCCGGAAAATTAGCAGCAGAAGCACCAGGCCGGAAAACAGCAGGAGTGTCCAGCAGATCATCTTCTGGCTCAGTGCGTGGAGCAACTGAGCGACGGCCAGCAGCAGCTCCTCCAGCCTCGCTGCAGCCACTCAGCGCTCCCTGGGACTCAGCACCGGCCTGCAAGCTAGGCCGCGACACGGCCTGTGTAGGGGTCGGAGCTCTCGGCGATGAAGCAGCCTCCCGCGAACATCGCACCCGGGCGCGAGCACCGGGGCGCCTGAAATCGATGCCGTGGTCGCGGCCTGTACCGCCGGACCGCAAGGAAACCGCACCGGCGGCTCCCGAAGCCCCGGACACACCGGCAACGGAGCTGACAACCCCGCCGCCCCGCTCCTCACTGGAGCTGGATGGAGACTGCAGCGGGGACGGACGATTCGGCTGCACCTCCGGGCGAGGCCTGCCAGCCCTCCCGGATCTCGCCGGACGGGAACTCCGGCGCTTGGTAGGTCCTGCACGGGACGCAGTGCGGGCCGGAGACGCGGCAGCCACCCTCCGGCCGGACACCTCCGGGCTCAGCCGAACGGGGGGACGGGAGACCCTGGACCGGGCGGACCTAGATGACCCCGGAGCAGATGACGGTCCCGGAACCGGCGAGGACGACAGGACCCCGGACAGTCGTTCACGGAGCCACTCCACATCACCACCGGCAGCCTCCTGAAGCTCTTGAAGCAGGGATTCCATACTGGATGCCATCAGGAACCTGCAAGACAAAAGGTAAAATTTTTCTGAAAATGGTTGCCACTATAGGCCACGACCCTTCCTTATATACCCCCTTAGGGAGGGTAATTAACTAATTACCCCCTCCCCCTCTGGCCCTGCACGTGCCACCAAATACCTCAGCTTTTCAGCGGCAAAATTTTGCTTAGTCATGCCTTAACCCTTTAAACAGGCTTGACCAAGGGTACCTCGTCCGCACACATTCATGTGGCCCCTTTGTCCAATTCTTTCCCTCCGGGGCTGTTCTGGACTGATGGTTGATTATAAAGAGCCTCTGTACGCCTATGAGGATACTCCATTTAAAAAAAATCTGCCATTTCCAAAGTAAAGTTTACAACATTAACAATGTCTACACTGAATTTCTGATCCATTTGATGTTATTTTAATGGACAAAATCAACTTTTCTCTTTAAAAACAAAGGACATTTCTAAGCGAACCAATACTTCTGAATGGTAGTGTATTTCTCAGTTTACATGATGCTATTTCTATCAACTTTATCTAAAGCAAGCAGACTTGCATACAGAACTGCTTTACAAGGATGCACTAAGGCCGGTGTGGCAGGTACATCGTAACTTAGACACCTAGTGGGGTCATCTAATGCATGTTATGTGAACCCTGCAGTAGTACTGCACCAGATGTACTGAAGATAACGGCTCTGCAAGAGGGATGGAAAAAGCTGCAATGTAGATAGGAAAATGAGAGCGAGAGAGGCAGGGAAAGGAGAGGGGGGAGTGTGTGTACAGTATTTGAGTGTGTAAGTGTATGGTGTTAGAATATGTGTGTGCATTAGTGTATGATGTTATGTGTGTGTGGTGCTAGCATTTGTGCAATCATATGGTGTTACTGTGTGTGAGCACATGGTGTTAGAGTGTGTGAGTATACTTCTATACTGCAAGTGCCACAGCTGAACAATTAGATAATTTATGTTCAGCAGCATCTCTTGATTACAGCCATACCCCATATACATATTTTTAAGTCTAAGAGGGCCACATCCATTCTTTACATATAACTCTATAGTACATATTTTTGTAATACTATTGGGGTAAGGGGTTTGGGGTAGTGACCTTTAAAATAATGGGATCCTTTTTAATTTTATTTATTTATTTTATTGATATTTAATTTTTTCCCCTTCATGTTTTTTAAATTGTGGAAAGGAGAGAAATTATGTTTCTCCCTCTCCTTCTGATCTCTCTGTGCTTATCATAGTGTAATCAGCAAGTGAGGCTCCATAGCCCTGCATTGCTGATTGCAATATATACAATCATCCAACAGTGAGAGCAATGAGAGGGCCCAGCAGGATATAGAAGAACCCTGCTGAGGTTCTCCTGTCGTCAAGTGAACTTCCTGTGGGTGTCAGCGTGATTGGGCATCCCATGAATTACGGTATAATTACACTCATGGTGAGCACCATAACACACAATCAGGTGGCAAAAAAATGGATCCTGGTTTCTGCCGAAAGAGGAGAGTCCAGGCTGTTAACAGACAGCTTGATCTCCTGTGAAGTGCTGGGGAGTTGTCCATGCCGGTACAACGAAGTCAGGATGTACCGGTACTTCCTAACGGGCTTCTTGCCACAAGTTTTAAGGATTTACCGGTATGCCCTAAGGAGACTAAAAAGGTTAGCTAGTGAATATACTACATTTGCACCATTATAACCTCCCTCATATATATAGGGATGCCGTCTCTTGATGAGTCATCTCCTGGACTCTCTTTGTGAGTGAGTTTGCACTTGAGGCCATGGATGTGGTTTTACAGATGACAGCTAAATTTTTGATTTACTTGAGAGAAAGTAGAAGAGTGACAAGAAAGAAAGAAAGAAAGAGGCAAGAGAGAAGAGAAAAAAATGAGAGGACATAAGAGATCAATGAGAGGGCAGAGAAGAGAGAACAGAAGAGGAACAGAAGTCTCAATCAATATTTAGTCACCTTATAACATAAAGTTCCTCTGAGGTATTACCCACAACCATATTACCCTCTCATCTCTGTAACCCTGGAGCAAAAATACACCCGGGACCACTGGAAATCCCGAGAGTATTAAAGGTATTCATGATCACTAGCTAAAATATTATTATATAAGCGCAACATATGCACCTTTTACTTTTTTTTATTGTCATTTAAACTACAGTTTTAACCAGATGTTGATTAATATTTGAGCTTTTTTGCCAGATGCTTGTCAAAACAATCTTAGTAGCAATATGCTGCATTTCTGCAGAGCAATAAGCACATGACTCTTATATGATGTAAGCATGTGTTTTGAAATATGTTTATGAAATAAGCAAAGAGCACAGTACTTATAAAACTTCATGTGACTCCAATATACCACTTGTTTCAAATAAAAAGATTGTTCAATCATGATTCTAAGCTATATTCTGTACAAAGCATAACAACATGCAAAAACCATCATTTAAAATTTTGGGGTTTTTGAAAGAACATCTAATTTTGTCCATTAAAATAACATGAAAATGGATCAGAAATACAGTGTAGATATTGGTAATGTTGTAAATGACTATTGTAGCTGGATTTTTAGTGTAATATCTTAATAGGTGTACAGAGCCCCTTTAGGCGTATTTATGTTCAACTATGCCTTAGGCCTTGCATGGCAGCAGTACTGTCCCTGCCCCCATCTTTAAAACTGGGCAATGGGATATGATGTCATATCCTGTGCGCCAATATTTAAGGATGTGCGGTGCTGAGTGGAAGCAAACTAATGAGGACTCTGCTAGTAGTGCAAAAAGATTGACATTCTTTTGGAAGAAATAATGATAATAGTAATAATAATAATAATAAAACAGATTTTCACATTGCCTCGTACTTGCCAGTCCAGCCCTGCTCTCCAACCCACATCACTCTTGACGGTTGGAAGAACATTTTTGCCTCATACAGATTGCAATCAGTGGGATTTCAGACAATTTGGACAATCGATAGCAAACCATCATATACACCTGTTAAATGCTGAGCCTTAATCATCTACCATATGCAGATTTTTTCCTATTTTCCTAAGTATACTAATTATGCAACTAATGAGAATAACATGCTGAGAAAAACAAGAAGTCCTCTACTTGCACTTGGCATTTATTTTTATATTTAACACACATTCTCTTATAAATACGTAACTATTGCTCAACCGTTGTGTTTATAGTCATGCTTTTTTCAGACATATCTGTTGCTCCCTGATTCATAACAATACAATATTTGTAGTACATAAATAGATGAATGAAGCAGACATATACGCAACTCTAAATGTGTGTTTAAATGACCACATAAATATATAACTGATATGGTCTAACATGTTATGAGTGTGTCTTTTATACCTTAACTTCCATTTTTTAGACACACACAATTAATTTTTGTTTTGACAGTGTAATTTAGTACATTTGCATGTGATTTAGTGATTGCGATTGATGCAACACAGACAGGACCACAAATAAACATGGCTTCAGTACCACGTGTGTCAGTAGAGGAGGATGATGATTACAACGGAGAAAGGGGCTTCAAGTTCCCCCAGTTTAAAGCAAACCCTCCATTACATCACTTCGATATCACACCAAGCTCATTTGGTGACACATGGCGTAGGCACATGTAAGATGCGGTTGGGTGTCATAAATATACTAAAGAAACACAATCTGTCGAAATGCACATTTACACAGTGACGCTGTTTTGATCTCTGGTGCTATTGCTTTTGTGGACTACATCATTCTTGCTGAGGGTTAAGGTAATCATAGTCCACAAAAGCTCATCAACCATTTTAATTTAAAAAATATATTTATAATAATTTATGGTTGATGAGCGATTCGTATATTTGTATTTATGTATGGGAAAGAGAAAGATAAACAATGTGTGATCCCTGCATGTTAGAAGGGATCAGACATTTTTCCTGCATGCTGATAAGCTGGTAAGCTTTGCATCTAAAGGCATCGAAAGGAGTTTTATTTGTTTCTTTTATTGTGAGAGGATTTTGCACAAACTGATCATCAACCTTCTCCTTTTTCCTTGAAGGAAGCCTCAATGTTTAAGTGTAAACACTTCTGTCTATACACCTCTTACAGGGGATGCAAGAGAAGGCGACGGACCGGCTTAGCAGTTAATCGGCAGCCTCACTACACCACAACAATGTAATATGGAGAGGGGACCCTGCCGAGCCACATGGGTATGGGATATTTGGTTGGATCCTGAAGTCCTCATTGCCAACCGCATATGGAACAATACTTTTGGAACAAATGTCATACTTGGAATGGCAGACCTTAGTTTTCAGTTTCCTGCAGCTGCTAGACTATCTGAAATGCAATGTTCATTGTCAAATAGGGAAAATTATCTCACTGGTTTCAGCAAGAAATTCTTCCAGGTTTAACTGACTCATATACTTGGAACAAGGTTACTTGTCTAGCAACTTGCCTCCTTAATACCTGCCCATGATTTTATTATGTATTTGGCACAATGATAAATATATCTTTAGGATTTAAAATGTTGCACTTAAGCAAAAAAGCATCTGACACGTCTGTAGTGTGAAATCTGTAGTAAATCTGTGTAAAATGACATGGAAAATGTATTCACGTTCTCTATTAGAATCTATTATTGGCACATGAAGGGATGTGTACATCTGGGCTTCAGAGTAAAGGGATATGATTAGCTGGCAGGTGTGATCGCTTGTGACTCAGAAAGAAAGAAGGTGTATTGAGCAAGCTACCTGTCTCCCACACTGTTTGGTGTTTCTTTCACTGAGTAGTTGGATGGTACACTTCTCACATATAACACACATACAACAAGTTTCGTCGGTCCCTTTACACCTGCTCTGATGCCGTTAATACTAAATGCAGCTTTAAGAACATGTGCTAGTAGTAAGTTACTTTAAGTGTTGTTTTTTAATATTGATATGAAATTATTAGTTGGAAATAATAATAATAATAATAATAATAATAATAATAATAATACAATAAATAGATTTATAAATCATCATGGAGAAGGCAAAAACCAGTCGTGACTCCAGAACTGATTTAATTCTATTCCACAAAAAATATATAAATACGTTTTCAACCTGTTTTCATGTTTTGTAGCTAAGTGCTTTATTTCTTATGACGTCCAACATTCTCTCTATATCTTTCATCAAATCAAACGTGCACAAAAACAGTGAAATTAAAAATTGTGCAACATGTTAATGAGCAAAGGTGTGTTGGTGTAGACAATAATATACATCCAAACAGGTACTAACTAGATTATGAATGATAGTCTAAATGCATTGAATTCAGATGAAGGAAATCTTTCAGCAAGGAAGAATATAGTTTTATACTAAGTTTATATTATTCCATTATCAATGACACTTTCACTGAGATTTCCTTTCTGCAATCAGTGATGCCAGTTATTTGGAGAAGGGTCCTGGTCTGCAAGTTCATAAATCTTCATATTCTCTCTTGTCTTTCTTTATTCTCTTAGTAACAACTGGTTAAAATTTAAAAACATATTTAATTCTCACGTTGCTCTGCTGATTGGCAATCTAGGCAGGTACTTATTCTGCCTAACCAGTGGCAAACCATGGGGTTTTTAATAAATTCCTGTGGTTTTAGCTCTTTTACTTCATTGTTCGTTGATATCTATAAATATATCTCAAAATTGTATTATTTGCTCAGGGGGGACCTGAGGGATTTTTGTGCCAGGGCTTAAAGTATAATAAATATATATAAATAATATATTCGTGTATGTCCAACTTTGCCCATCAACCTTTAAAATTTTTAGTTACTTTCCAGGCTCTACAACTGGAAATTCACATGTACATAAAATGAAATTTGTAAATCACTCTTACTTAATTAATTATTGGGAAAAGAAAAAATGTCGGTGCGCTAAGCTAGTCACAGGCTCAAATAATACAAATGTATAATACGAGGCCTACCAAACAGGTGTAAGCATGCTGCAAAAACAGTGTATTGGCTGTACAATGTATACAAAAAACAAAAACTGTCTGCGCTTCTTACCCTAATATAGTTGGCAACAAATATATAAACATAATATAAATGAGAGGTTTTGGTTATATGAATTGGCCAAAGCATAATTAAGCTCACCCGCCACGTCAAGGCACACTCTCAATAGGGTGAGATCCTACTCTCACCTCCTACATAGTGGGCACACAAAGCAGTTTATACTGCTACCAAAACCTTTTTTTTTTTTGGTAGCAGTATAAACTGCTTTGTGTGCCCACTATGTAGGAGGTGAGCGTAGGTTCTCACCCTATTGAGAGTGTGCCTTGACGTGGCGGGTGAGCTTAATTATGCTTTGGCCAATTCATATAACCAAAACCTCTCATTTATATTATGTTTATATATTTGTTGCCAACTATATTAGGGTAAGAAGCGCAGACAGTTTTTGTTTTTTGTATTAATTAATTATTGCACAGATATGTAATAAAGAGCAAATATTTTTGAGCGACCCTGTGGCTATTTAAAGTTATCGGAGCTAGATTATAAACTGTATGTTCCTGAGGAAAACCGTTACAGAAATAAACTCAAACACCCTCAAGAAGTATTTTGTTTTTAGAACTGGTTCAAATAACAGGTAGAGATTGAATTTTTACATTTAGATTGAACAACAAAATGTTAAGCTATTGCAATAGGTAATATATAGTAGTGCTATATTAAAGCACATCTTCCCTTGAAGAACATTTTACGTGCTTGTGTATGTGTGTGCAGATTCTTTCACATTTAGATACAATTTTATTTTTGTTCTTGCTTTTCTTGGGAGCATTACATGAATGAATGCTAGCATAGCATTAATAGAATAGCCCTCTGTATATTAAAAACCCATGAGAATTCATGGCCAGCAAACAAGTACTGCATTGTAGCTTTGGTATGATTTCCATTTGTGAGACAGGAGTCTTCCATTCTGAGTTAAAAGGTCTAAAGTACAGTAAAGCAGCTGACTACTTTATGAAATAATTAGAGGATGTGATGCTTCTTGTAAAAGTCTGAGAACAAGCAGTTCTGGGGAAAAATTAGTACAATAACACACTTGTTTGGGATATTGAATATCAATGTGGTGCTACTTTATAGCCAAGAAGGCAAGCAGTATTTTTGGGATCAAGGTACTTCCATTTTAATTTCACTTATGCGTTGCAAATATATCATCACACTGTACAGCCCCAGGGAGATGTTTTGTGCAGATTGTTTGCACAAATGATGTGCAAATTGTGTGTAATGGGTCCCTGGGGTGGAACATTTGGAGAGCAGGGCAGGCCAATGCTCCAACTCCAGTGTTGTAACAAACTGGAAGTCCATCCCAGATTTTGAAAGTCCAGGACTTTGATGAGGTCTGCATTATGTGCAGGAGGTAAACATTTTAAACTCCAAGAAAGATCTTAATCAGGGAGAGAGGAAGTACCTGTGTGCTCCCAGGGCCCTGAAACATCATTACCTACCTGGACCCATGTGTGCTGTCCGGGGGGGAGAGCTTGGCTTAGCAGGCTCTGGCAGGGAAGTTAGTGAATAGTTGGGCTGGTCAGTCTATGTCAGAAACTTGTAGCCATAGAGGGCTCCATTTGGGGCCTAGGCTTATTTTATGAGTTTGTTTTGGGTTGTTTGTTTTGAGCACTTGTAAATAAAACACATTATTTGTTTGAAATAAGTTGATCCTGAGCATTACTGCCCTAGAAGACCATGCTTAAGATCCCTAAACATGACTTTATTGACCTCATTGAAAAGGCTATAGTTGTCCTCATGCCTTCATATGACAATTGGCTTATCCTTGCATACCTTAAACTGATGTTAGTAACATGACATTATGACCTTCATTCTATTGTCCGGTATGTGATTTAGTAATAGTTTCAAGGAAACATGTCATGGTGTTGTCAAATTCACAATTAGTGTTTCTTCATTGATTGAGATATACGCCATTGGAGGTGTAGACAATTGAATATTTATGGGCTGACCTTTAAGTACATAATCCATCCTACTCTTTGCTACAAAATGGGGAACCAAAGCATTTCAATCTACAATGGTTTTCTTACATTTTTGTGCTGGATGGATTATTAGAGAGAATAAAGGTATGCATGTTTGTTTGTATTTACAGTCCTTGCTTATCGGACTTAGTTCCATCCTTCCATCAAGAAAACACAACAAGAGCAATGGTGTGTTTAGACCAAGGGTGACTTGGCCAAAGCAGTATTCAAAGTAGTGACCTGTTCATCTTCTGACACAGACACCTGACACTTGCCCTCTGCACACTTCAGAAAGGAGAGATATACCGGTAATATCATTTTTACTATTCTTTGCAGTGTAAATTATGGAAATATATGCTTCAAGAGACGCAGATCTCCCATCTCTCTGTGCTAAAAAGAAGCTACCCTCTAATGTGTGGTGGGCTCCGAATGTGATGGATGGTGAGGGCTTACATTTTACCCAGAAGGGTTCTATGTCAGCTTGTCCTTTAATTTCCTAAATAATATCACTGTGTGTAGCCATTCTTTATTTTGTAATGAAAAATTGCCACAATAGCAAGTTTTCGTCTTTACTTCTTTTTGTTTCCTCTTTAGAATGTAGGTAACCTGTGAATGAATCTGATTTTACACATAGGCATGTTGCATGTTGCGCAATTCAGAGGAGGTTGCTATGTTGTTGGGGTCAATTAATATGTGAATGTCAAAGTTTGTGAAACGGTTGATGGTTTTTTTTTATATTCTGGAGAGCATAATTATGTGCATTGGCATCTGAGAGTGACTGTCAAAGTGCAAAACATTGAAAAGTCTAGTTGTGGAGATTTTGTCGTGGACAGGCTTGATCTCCTTCAATTATGTCATCTACCAGGGTTTTGATCTATTCTGTCCATACCACAATGGAGGCAAACCTATCGAAAATTAGTATGGACTTGTCCATGAGGCCTAAATTGTGTGGAAGCTTGATTCAATAACAGGGGTGTCATAGTAGACCGTGTGATTAAAATTTAAGAGATCATAGATGTAGCTAAGGGAATTTAAACATGCGTGGGATAGGCATAAAGCTATCCTGAATCTAAAGATAAGATCAAAGACTGATTAAGACAGACAAGATGGGCCAAATGGTTCTTATCTGTCAAATTCTATGTTTTCATGTTAGGTTAGGGTCACAACACACATAATATGATAAGTAAATATCATTCTAAAATTCTGTCACAGAAATTGTTTAAAAGGTGTGGCAGTTCTTGCTCGACGAAGAATGTTGCTAAGGCAAATACATAAAAGTATTTTAAGTAAGTACTAGCACATGTACCGCATTTATAAACTGTGTTTGCAATGTTCTACCCAGGAATTAAATCTTCTCATTTATATGCTGTATGTGTTTTACAGAAAATTGTTATTTAATTAGGCAGTTGATACAATGAATACAAGGTGTGGAAACAATGCAAGGCTAACATGTGAATTATAACTGATGGCGTCAATAGAAACCAAAGTGATATCGGTTTCCAACACTGATGATAATTCATAAAGCCATATATACCACTACCAATTTAAGACAAACTGTCTTAATTTAATATGTTTTGGACGGAAATAAGACGGTCCAATGGACGTAGCTAATACAGTGATGCGGAGTTAAAAATGCTGATTTGACACCTGTATTATTCAGCTGGGGGAATCTATGTGGCTTGCATTTTCCATTTTTCCATACAGTTAACTGGCTACTGTACCACACACTTTGACAGAAAATTCCTTTCCGTGCCATAAACTGCTTTCCATAACCTAATTTCAATTCAAATGAATTGAAAAGTTAAAAAATACTTCACACAGAGCCAATAAATAAACTTTCTGGCTCCTTCTAGAAATGCTGTAATACTGGCCACGTCTACACTAGTGCATGCCAATAGCAATCGCAGAGATGCAGGAAAGAGACTTTATTAATACCAGAGATGCATTCCAAGGTGCAAGTCCAATAGCTTCCATCCAGAGCACATTGTTTTAGATTTCATGTGGAAGACACATTAGCCTTGAAGTATTAAAAACTAAGCTCAAGGAGTTGGAAAATACTTTAGCAGAAACTGACTCGGCAGTCGGTAGTCCGACCATAAAAACATGAAAAAACCGCTGGGTGTATATATGTGTTATAACAGCTTTTAGGATGAAGCAAAGAAAAGACTGCACAATAGAGCAAAACATTTTGCTTCACAGCTTCTTAAGTTCAACGTTTTTGTTTCTTTTTCTTCCAATGCAATACCCAAATATATCTGGAAAGTAACTATATTTTTTTAATGCCAAAAATATGTTTTTTGTGGCTATAAAGACGAAATCCAGAGGTTCAGCTGCTCAAATAGAGCATTAGATAAATATATTATTTACTTACTGCACCAGAAAAAAATAGATTTTTCGGAGAGCATAACATAATCTGAACAAGAATCTAATGAAAATCCTATGGCTACTGAAAAAATGCTGTAAAATGCTTTTTGTATTTTGTCTTTATCCTTGGAGCAGTGCTTTGGTGAGGTACAACAGAACAATGCTACGGAAGGCAGAAGAAAGATAGACAAAGAAGGGAGAGGTAAAAATGGTAGAGAGAACAAGGGTGAGCAAGAGAGGAGAGAGAAAGAGAGGTGGTGAATATAGAAAGAAAACGCATAGACAGAAAGAGAGAGGGAGAAAGAAAAAAAAAAGGTAAGACAAAGACAAGAAGGTGAGGGAGCAAATAAGTGAGAAGATAGAGGGACAGACAAGAAAGAAAGAAAGACAAAGAGACAAAAAGTGCATGTCATTTTAACGATGACCACATAAGAAAGTAATTATAAAAATAATGACAATAATAAGTACTTTTAATAGAAAAATTTAAATCTTGCAATTCTTATTTTGAGCAAATGAAATATTATTAAATCTTAAAGTAAAATTTGTGCATTAATTTAGCGCCACTTGAATTTACTAATTCTGACCTCACTGGTAGCCAGTTTTAATAGATGGACTTTTACTGTGCAAAAGTTTTCGTTTGCTGTTAAGTAAGAATGCTTAAAAAATAGACATGTTAGTAGCAAACTGAGTGAACAGAAGAAACATCTAAATCAAATCAATATTTGGTGTGACCACACTTTGCCTTCAAAAGAGCATTCATTCTTGCACAAAATTTGTAACCATATAGTTAGGTGTATGATTAAACAATTTTACCAAGCAGTTGCTAATGATCATCAATTTAATATGTAGGTTAAAACACAATCATTAACTGAAACAAAAACAATTGTGTAGGAGGAATAAAATTGGACGAGGAACAGCCAAACTCACTAACAAGGTGAAGTTGCTGAAGTTTAATATCAAAATGGAGTTGGGGATTTGGCTAGAATGAATGGTCTCCTTAATGGTGAGAAGTACAGGCAGGTACTTATCCATCATGGAATACCATCAGGGAAGCATCCAACTGTCCCTAAATTTTCTCTGCAGCTTAACAATGACCCCAAACATACAGTCAAGGTCATTAAGAGCTATCTTTAGCGAAAAGAAGAACAATGAGTCCTGGAAGTGATGGTATGACCCCTACAGAGCCCTGAACAAAACATTGTCTGGAATTGCACAATGAATTCCACAGAAGAACTGTGGTTAGTTCTCTGAGATGTTTGGAACAACCTACCAAGTTCCTTAAAAAACTGTGTGCAAGTGTACCTAGAACAAACTGATGCACTTTTAAAGGCAAATGGTGGTCACAACAAGTATTGCTTTGATTTAGATTTTTATTCTGTTCATTCATTTTGCATTTTGTTAAATAATTAAAAAAAACCCCATTAACATGCCTATTTTTCAAGTATTTTTACTTTACCTAATTGTTTTTTAGGACTAAAATTATTTGTAAATAGATGGTACAGTAATACCTGGAGGTCCAAAACAATTATACAGATTAACATAACACAAGCTATACGTTGTTTTAAAAATTAATTTAGTAAAGTGAAAAGCTATGACAGAGTGGATTTCATATTATTGGCACCCAAAGATTAAATTAAGTATCTCCAAAGCAACTGGGTGAAAAACAAAAGTACAATCCATAGGCAGTTTTCATAAATTACTTTAATTAAGGCTTTGGTGACAGTTCCCCTTTAAAGCTATACATTAAACAGTAAAAGATGGCTGTATGGATACACGTATATTGTTATTTTAATTATACATCCAGAGGTATTAGAAGGATTTTACTGCCACAATTTACTGTCATTAAAGTTTTTACTGTGGGTATCCACAAACAATGAGTCATTTAGTGCCAGACAAGGTCTGCAGTTCTACCAGTGTTTAGGATTTGCCTAGTTAGCAAATAATTAGAGAGCAATTTTATTTTGTACACTTACTAAGAAATGTTTTTCAGCTTATGTTGTTCTTAAGACCTATCATGTAAATGTTGCCCTAGACTCATGTTGGAGAACTGAAAGATTGACCTTTGTTAACCTTCTTGACCTTGGAAAGCATCCAAATTCTTTTTTTGCATTATTATAACCTCAATGGGTATGGCCTAAGCAAAGTGAAATCGGGTTAGATGTTCATGTCCTCTGCACCCAATATGGTAAATAAACAGTAAATAGACCCTATTTAAGTGTGTAATTGAAATTAGCTTTGCTTGACAAGTCAAATATATTTAGGAAATGCTATTAGGCCATATGTAGTTACAATAGCACATACATGCAGTTGACATACTTATAATACACTAATCAGCCATAACATTATAACCAGACAGGGGAAGTGAATAACGCTGATAATCTTGTTAGCGGGGGGATATATTGGGCAGCAAGTAAATATTTTGTCCTCAAAGTTGAAGTAGGAAAGTCCCTCAGAAAAATGGATCTGAGGGACTTTGACAAGGGCCAAATTGTGCTGGCTAGGCTACTAGGTCAGAGCATCTCCAAAACTGCAGCACTTGTGCGGTGTTCTAAGTCTGCAGTGGTCAGTACCTATCAAAGGCGGTCCAACAAAGGAAAAGCGATGAACTGGTGAAGTGTCATGGGCGGCCAAGGTTTCTCTACACCTCACCTCCTTAGAAATGCAAGGTTACGAGCAAGGCCCTCTTTACCTTAGTCTGTTAATACCCTCTGAATGTATTTACTGTAAGAACCGCTGTGTAAACTGTTGGCGCTATATAAATAAAAGCTAATAATAATAATAACACTGATTGAATGTCTGGATCCTTAGAAAGTTGACAATCACAATGTGGATTTGAGGTGGATTCATGTTTTGAATAGAGCCATCAATTGTTTTAACTTCCCACAGCAGTATCCAGCAACAGGAAAAGGAGATTGTGTTTCTGAAGTACACTTAGGAGGCTAATGAAGTCATCCCGGGCACTGTATTCAGTTTATATGCTTTCACCTAACGTGAGAATGTATAAAGTTACATGTAATTACAGTTTGGCTTCAGAACCCCACTAGTATTAAGTATACAAAAGGAAAGAAGACAAAATATTTCTTTAAAATGCTATTCCGTGATTTGTCAACACAAAACACCCCAACAAAATTCTTTATTAACACTTCTAGATCTTTTACATAATCATAATTACGTTGCTCATTGTTTGCTTTTCACTTTTTATTTGTGATGTTATATTGATTCCATAGGTTTTCATTTTTATTTATATTACAACTATATGTATATTTTGTAATATAAGCGACACCACGATATAAGTTAATATATAAAAAGTCCTCATATGTTTCTATCACACTAGAGCTATTATTGTTTTATATAGCGCCATCATATTTCGCAGCACAGTACAATGGATAAACAAGACGTAACAAGTAGTGTATAACATAACAATTTCACTTACAGAGACAAGCGGTAAAGAGGGCCCTGAATCAATTCAGCTTACAATCTGTGTGCAATTACCTTGTGTGCAATACACATATGAGTACATATATGTAATTGTTGTGGGTTCTAATATTATCACTTATGAGGATTACCTTGTACCTGCTGGTGACCAGTCGAGGAGGAACCCTTGGACATATTCAGGTCAGGTGTGTGGAGAGAAGTTTGTTGGACTGGCCATCAACTCTGAAATCCACCGGCCAATCAGACCATAAATCAGCAATGTATAGACCATTGCTTAGAATTATTAAGGCAAATGAGAAGATATTGTCCACAGCAAGCCCGACATGGCAACACGTGGACTGGTGATAAGAGTGAGCGTTCCTGACCCTGGTCCACATGCCCTGGCTGGGATCCATGGTTCATGTTGAACATTACATTTGACCCTGTTAATGTTCAGGTAATGTCTATATTTTGCAAAGATGATACATTTAACAATTAGATGCAAACAGTTTGAGCAATTAGTTGTTTAGTTAGTTGTTAGTGTTACTGGACACAGAGTGTAGAAGCGTTTCACACCTACCTAATTATAAACCACAGACCGTATACACCACATCTAATGATTAAACCTGCGTTCGGTGTAGGACATGAGACACAATACATCGTCATTATCTCTTAAAGAGGTTTTTTGTTTCATGTAAAGAACTTTAAAGGTCATGTTTTGATACTAGACAACAGGTTAAGTTGGAAAAAATGTAAATTAAATGTAGGAAACCACTGACCCTGTGAGAATAAAACAAACTATGTTTATTTTAAATAGTCTTGGCATTCCAGTAAAGTGTTCTAGATTCTCTCCAGTAGAGAAAGTATCTATGATACTGAATTATTTTTACGTGATGTGGTTTATCCATCAAGTGACTGGTGAATGTTTGGAAACATTAGATGCAATTTTAACAAACCATTAATCTGCAATCTGAAGTAAAAATAAATTACATAACATAAACCACTAGAGGTTTTTTTCTAGGAGTGTCCACTTATTTACAGTTGCCCTTTTACTCAAGGCTGGTAATGACCTCCATCTTCCATTATACCTCAATGAGTCCTTATACATGTCCTTGATGTCACTGTCAGTCTTTTGAGTGCTATATCTGGGTATTTGTTGGTGTGTGTGTTACTATAGCCATATTTGCCAAAATCAGGACACAATTAAGCAATACAGTCTAACATGTATTGTTCAGAAGCACTGTGCATTAAGGGGTTGATGTTAGGTACAGGCGGTGTTGGTGGTAAAACCTAAAATAAAAGTCAATAAAAGTCTATTGAGTTAGTTGTCTAACTTTTGCTTTAAGCTAGCAAGGGCTCCAACCCCAAAGCTGCAATTTGATGTGCAGATCATACAGTTTTCGGAATTTGCTAATTGGTTTACGCCTCATTGCATAAACTACGTTATATAACTTAACATGTGGTTTATGCATTATTTTACAGATGTTTTAGTCACTTTGTATATATTATGTTACAGCTATGTCATAAGTTACTTAAAGAAAAACCTGGATCAGCACTATATAAATAAAAAAATACCGTATTTGCTCGATTATAAGACGACCCTGATTATAAGACGACCCCCCAAAATCTTAATATTAATTAATGAAAAAAAGAAAAAGCCTGAATATAAGATGACCCTATAGGAAAAAAGTTTTACCAGTAAATGTTAATTCATGTAAACTATGTGAACTATTGTTTGTTAATAAAAGCTATGATTGAGAAAAATATGTTGTTTTTGGTTTTATTTCTTTTTTTTTCAACCTGCCCCCCCAGTTATGCACATCTGCCCCCAGGCTTGCCACTCTGCCCCAGAAATGCCTTATACCCTCTTAATGCCACTGTGCCCCATGATACGCCTTTTAACCCTCTATATGCCACTGTGCCCCATGATATGCCTTTTGACCCCCCTATGTGCCACTCTGCCTCCAGAATTGCCTTATACCCTTATATGCCACTCTGGCATTTAGGGGGTTAAAAGGCATATTATGGGGCAGAGTGGCATATAGGGAGGTATAAGGCATTTCAGGAGGCAGAGTGGCACATAGAGGGTTAAAAGGCATTTCTGGAGGCAGAGTGGCATTAAGGGGGTTAAAAGGCATTTCACAGAGCACTCTGCCTCCAGAAAGTCCTTATGCCCCCCCCCCATCCATTTAACACTCCCTCTCCCTCCTCCAAACTTACCGGTGCTTCTGAGTCCCCGGTGCTTAGTCCGGGCAGCATGTAGAGCTCTACGCGCTTGAGCGGAAGTTGTCTACGTGAATCGCGTAGAGCTCTACACGCTGCCCGGACTAAGCACCGGGGACTCAGAAGCACCGGTAAGTTGGGGGGGGGCATAACACAGGCGGAAGATCCAGGTCCCCTGCATCGCTGCAGGGGGATCTGGATCTTAGTCTCATAGTCAGACCTATTTGAGGTCTGATTATAAGACGACCCCGATTATAAGACGAGGGGTATTTTTCAGAGCATTTGCTCTGGAAAAAACCTCGTCTTATAATCGGGCAAATACGGTATATACTTACATACATTTATCATGATAAGTGACATGTAGTTGTAAGGGATATTGTAACCTTTAAACCAAATATTATGAAATAAAGACAAAAACACACTTATTTTGGAATAAACAGGCCGGGGACTTTTATTTAGCTTAACAAAACTCATATTTCAACAATAAAAATGTTTTAACGAAACTCTTGGCCCAAACCCAGAGTCTCACCTCCATATAATTTACACTATATATATATATATATATATATATATATATACAAAGCCTACCACCCTAAAAGCCAGCAGGCAAACAACCACATAACCAGTTCATCCCTATATGGGACAACTTTAACCCCAATAAATGTACACATTTTTTTTTTTATTATTATTATTTTTTATTAAGGGGGGTGGGAGTTTTTCAAGAAGAGCTTCCATCTTCGCCCGCGGCTCTCCTGCACAGCCGAAATTACCAGCCTTAAAAGGTTAGTAGCACAGCCTGCAGTTCGCCTTGTGGCATGAAACGCTGCCCCTTCAACCCCTCTATTTATAGCGCTGATTCGCGTCACTAGGTGCCCTTGAGACAAAGGCAGCAAATCACTATTTAGCATGGTATGGATAGACTGACACAATATTTCGTTCGGTTTCAGGAACCGTAACATGCCAACACCCCAATCCCCTGTGACGTTATATCATCCATTACCCCATTACATCATTAAAAAATCTATGTTCTTAGAATGAATCTGTCTAATGGCTGTTCCAGATTGCTTGGTGTTACAGTTCAGTACAACCTGGACTGCAACCAATTACCTACTTCTTTTAAATCCGCCGTGTTACGAATACCTGTTAAAATCATTTGTCACGCATATTAACCATTCGCTTCCATTAGGAGTTATAACAATTTGCAAGATTGTTTGATTTGTTTATTGAGTCAACAGGGCTATTTAACTCTGCTATGTGTTTTAAAAGGCTCTGTAGCTCCTGCCTAATCACATATACTAAAGAGGTGTTACCCCGACTGGATCTATCGGTTTGTCTATTGACACACCTAGTATTTGTCATAAGGGAGTAAACTATAACACAATCTTATCTGTTCATCTAATCCACGGTAAAGATGTGTTCTTCATGCCATTCAGTGCAAATATGTGTCTATTTCTAGAACGTAACATATGTATTTCAGGAACCACAAAAATCAGTAGAAAGGAACAGGTTATTAAAATACGGACGTGAATCATTGCTATCATCAATGGCACAAAGAAATATCTGTTATTAGATCTGTTTAGTCTAGTAAAAGTAAATACTTCTAAAAAAAAAATGTAAAAAATCTAAAATCGAACTTATATATGTTGAGGATATATAGCTATATGTGGTACAAAAATACCAAATACAAGGTGACTTAGGGGTAAGTAACAGACCAGGGTGCATTATGATTATGAGATCGTTTGAGCAGGGCCCTTCTTACCTGTTGTTCCTGTAAAATTGTTTTGTTATATACTACTTGTTATGTTCTGTCTACCCTTGTTATGTCCTGTCTCCTTAGTACAACACTAAGGAATATGATGGCACTATATAAAACAATAAATAATAATAATGTATGGAGGTCTACTTACAAGTTCCCACCAAATGCAGTGGCAGAATCGCTTTACCAGGTGGCCATCTCAAGGTCTTCTTTGTTAAAAATAATAGTTATCTTCACATTTCAAATTGTTGGGAAAGGGATAAATCTTACCAAATGGTTTCTACTGTTTAGAATTCTGCACGTGGCACATGGGGGGTGAAAAATAACCATTTGCTAGGGGTTTAGGAAAAAGTGCAATGGACGTTGGGAGTCCAAAACTTTAAGTAGCACAAGCTTCCATCTCACCAGTCAGTATGTCCTCCAACAGTTGGAATAAGACCTGGTTGCACTAGATTCCCTATATGCACAGGCCTCACCCAATTGATGCAACTTCGTTCTTCGCTGTCATTCAATCGGTTCACCATCATTCACCAACATATGCAACATAATAATTACACATTCAAATCATACACTGGAATTTGCCCCATTGTTTTTTTCATTAATGCTACAGACCCCTAAAAATGGTTATTTTCCAATTTCCTCCATGCACAATGGTGGACACGGGCAAATGTGTACCATGCCACTCACATACCCAGAAGATACTGAGAGTTTATTTTATTTACAATAAGTTTCTATATGTCAAACACATACAAACAGAAACCTACACAGTACATCTAATAACTCATTTATTTCCTTGTGATGTGCTTCGCAAACTCTTTATGTAATGTGTATGCTGCAAATAGCACACTCCATTTTTGTGTGGTGAAACATGAACTTATTAGTTTATTAGTTAGCTAATTATTACACTAAAATATGTAGTTGGCAATTTGTGAAGTTCGCGTATTCCATAGAAAGCTATATATTAGAAATCAAAGTGAATGTTTATTTCATGGATTTGCGGCAATGAATTCGAGGCAGTTTCTACCAGTCAGCTGCAATCTACATGGTCAACTCCATGTTACGAGTATTTCAGACAAAGGACTGCGAGACCTGTTTGAAAAACAGCTACTGCCCTCTGGTGCATATAAACCGTCAAATAGGCATCTGGTTTTAATTAGACACACAACCGCAAGATGTCGGTGTAAAAACAACAGACTCATCTCATTATGCCGGGCTTTTTTTTTTCTGAGCACGGTGTAATGTAAAAGCAAAATGCCCCAAACATACATCCAAACGTATACATCCCACACTTACGTAGATGCCATAAAATCACTACCAATGGGTTCCTGTGCAGGCGTTTCTGCATACGGGAAGTAATAGACTTCAGTTCAAGAAAGGAATAGACTTGTGTAGCTCCTACATGCGTGTATGTAAGGACGCTCCTATACAACCAGACGCAATTTTAGATGCTGCTGTCACCTGGTGGCTTTCAGATGTGTTATTTTTGGACTGTCTCTTTTCCTTGGAATGAAAATGACCATTGATATCAGTCAGGTCCATAACCTCTCCAAAGGGTTTATGGAACTTTATACCTCCATTCCCAAGGAGTAGAGGATGGATCGAAGGGCAATATTCCAGCTCAATGCCCCCCATGGACATGTATGTGGAAAGCTATCTCAGAAAAGAAAGATCTTCAGGTTCCCCTTGCCTTGTAGCCTTAAGGATGCCATACTTACTAATTCGCCAGTGTCCCACTCTAGGACAACGGTTGACATGTGACATTAACTGAAAATCCTTTACCACGCAGGATCTGAACTTAAGCTGTCAGCAGTACATTAAATGGGTCATTACTCAAGACAGATGTCAGCCAAGCCTTAAGCTTGATTGTCAAGTCTATTGCTAATATTGGGATTGTTGGCAGCTATGGGTTTGGCCACAGTGCTACTTTTTCATCCCACACATACCTCATACTGCAGGGTCTTACTTCACATGTGCTGGTCAACAACATTTAACATGTATATGCTATATAATTATGAATGCATAGTTAAATAGACCTATATGCACTTTCGCCGACATCCGCCATCATGTGTGGGCCTTCCCACGAGATTCTACCCTTGGCATGAAGGCAGGATAGACTTGTTGTCCGTCGTGGTTTGTACACCAAGGGTTTTATTTGCATGATGAATTCATGTTTTTCAGCACAAACCAACAGAAACCAAAGTAGGTAAACACGTTATGTTTCTTTACCAATCGCCAATTTTTACTTTACAATTTAAACCGATTCTCGTTATTTCAAACGGGCAGATGTTTATGAAAGTAGACAGCTGTGTTGCCGACAATATCCCACGAACTACGTGACCCAGCCTTACATAAAAATGAGGCTTGAAACGCAAAAGGTACCGGAAGTTTTCTCCCGGAAGTCTCAGATCAGGAAGTGTTTTTGCGTTCCACAAGGTGCCATGGCTGATGTACCAGAAAACGCACCTCAGCGTGAGTGAACCCGGCATGTCGTAGTTTGCGAACAATGTCATGGCTACAGCTTGTGTTTACAAACTGACTTGTGTGACCTTTTTATTTTAGACTGCCCTGGGACCGCTAGTAGCGAAGCAGGGAAGGGTTCAGCATGCCAGGGATGCCCCAACCAGTCTCTATGTGCTTCGGGGGCAGTGACTGGACCTGATCCAGGTACCGGTTTATTTTGTACAAAACAAGTGAGGAAGGTTTCTGAAACGGACGGAACATGGAGGGTTTATGATGCGACCTTCTTTCTTTTGTGTGGGGGGCAGCAAGCCGTGATAGCGCCTCAGCTGTATGATCATTAAGTGCTGAATACCACCCAAAATTATTTCAACATGGTTCAGCTGTGAAATAAAAGTAATTGTATCATTTTTATAACACCTAAAAGTGAATAACCATTATTTTAATTGATTTTGTTCAGCTTTTATTAAATATGACTACTGTTTTGTGACAATGTTTTTTTTTTTCCCGAGTTGCAAAACACCTGTTGGTGAATTCAGTTTGTGCTACAAAAATAAATAAATAGCTTTCCTATTATTTAAACAAATAATTGCAGGGATATGTACACACATACACGTAATCATATATCCTCAAACCAGTAATGAAACTGGTTTCGATAAACCCAAATTATATAATAAAATATGTGTAAATATATATGTATATACACACACAATGTGCAAACACGGTATTTTGGACACAAGAAACTAATGTAGTTTGCTTTATTCCTCAGTATTGTTTGTTGAAGTAAAATGTTTAGGACCCCCGAACAAAATTTTGTTTATTCCCTTGGTATATTTGTTTCTTCTTTTCCCAAGCAGTACTTGGTGAAACGTGCGTTAGACGTAGGAATTATGAATGGTAGCGAGAGTGGAGTATATTTAACCTCCATCCCGTGTTCGTGATCAATTTTAGTTATGGCAATAATGGGACTGTTGGAAAGTAGCTATAAAGACTTGATGCTATTGTTGCTTCTGCTCGATGCTCAGGGCGGCCATTACTTCTTAAGCACTCCAGAACTGGGTGCAGTAAATCAGCATCTAAATGAGACTTGGTCCAAAACCCTTTCCTCCAAATTCCTTTGGTTTCCTTTGATTAATTATTTGAATTACCCCACATGTGTGGGGTTCATCTTGTTACATAGTTTCTATCATAACTAAACAGGCAAACCTTCCCTTACAGGTCACTAGTAAAGCCGCTGGCCAAAATATTAATTGGAACATGACCCTGGGGTACATCTGTGAGCCTGTCGAGCTGTTTTACTGTACCTATTCCATGTGGAATTTATGATTTACATAAATCACTTAACCCAATAAAGATTAATGCTGGTATGGATTTATTTTCTTCTTGTTTAAACCACTCTTGAATTAGAACGGGTTCACCGTAGGATAATTCCTGTTTCACAGCACTAGTTCTCAAAATATTTTGAAGTGGTGTGGCTCTCATGGAGATAAAGAGACTCAACAAAAATGAATTTCTGGTGACTAAAAGTCACATAAATAGGAATATTTTATACTGAGCAGTTAATTATGTAAAGCTTTTAACGCCGATATTTCTGTTTTCTTGCAGCAATAGAAGAAATCAAAGAAAAAATGTCCACTGTGAAGCACAAGATTTTGGTTCTTTCTGGAAAAGGGGGAGTGGGAAAAAGCACATTCAGTGCCCATCTGGCTCATGGTTTAGCTGCTGATGAAGGCAAGCAGGTAAGCATTCTACAAGGGCTCTCATTTTATGACTTGTGAGAGTGGTTACACATGGTGATTGTTTTAGCCTTAAATTATTTTTAACAATGAACTTGTGTAGCTAATGTTTTGAGTACTGTTCTACTGGAATATTACATTTGTATGGCTGAATAAAAGTTGAAAAGATCTACTTCCATTACATTTTTAACCACAAAGCTATTTCAAGCCAAAATGCACAGTAATCCTCACAGGCTCCAAATAGGTTATTTCCTGAATCAACTTACGAAGTAAATTTTAAAATAACACATTTTGTTCCAAAAAGTCCTAACATAGCACCACACAACATTATTCTGCAGGTCCTTTCCTCCCCACGCAAAACACTATCTGCCAGGCCCTTTTTTGCTTCACACAACACTATCTGCCAGGCCCTTTTTTTGCATCACACAACATTATCTGCCAGGCCTCTCCTTCCCTTGCACGAGCATAGTCACCAAGCTGCTTGACGTCACTATACATTATGAAGAGCCAACCCCAGTGAGCTTCTGCTGTAGGAAGAGCATGTTTGGCCCTGTACAATAAATGGTGTATTATGCAGGGTCAGCTCAGCGCTTCTTGATGGAGAACCTTTCTGTTGTTGAAGAGAGAGAATTAAAACTTCACATCATACCCTGTGGAGATATTGTAATTAAGGGATTTATAAACAAAATTAGAATTTGCATACCTTTTTTGTAATGTGTGCTTTTTCTTGTTATTCCATTGTTGACCTGTTTTTTTATTTAAACTTTTTGGATCTACTAAAACTGTTTTTGATAGCACTCTTTCTCTTTGATAGTTTCTTGAGATAACATAAGAAGCGACTACTGGCTCGAGTTTTTGATTATCTAAGCCGTTCAAATATTTTGTTGCATAAACAGTCCAAAATGTGGGCCTCATGAATCGTCTGTCATTTGTTCAATAATTGAGCTGCGTGCCATCCTTCCCTGACTCTTTATTCCGCTATTCAAAAAAAAAATGCCAGATGTTTTTGTTCCTAGAATAAGATTAAGAATACGTTTTCAATAATGAGCTGTTTTCATTTGTGAAACAGTTCTTTGTATAACAAAATGTCGTCTAGTAGACAACCTCCCTGACTACTTATCATACCGCCTGTGGTAAACAACAGCGTGGACGCTTTGACTAATGAAATTCTACGGAGGAACGGATTTCATTAGCATTGCCATAAAGAATCAGCTCAGTGTGGAGTTTGAGCAGCCAGCCAACATATCACAACTGACAGCAATGGCAGCCTCCAGGTCTGTCAAATAAACAAATATTATGGGAACAAGAAAAATTCCGTGGGACTTCCCAACCAAAGTGGACCAGTTTTCCAGAAGAGTGTAGATAGCAAGGTCCACTACATGTAGGTATAGCATATATATATATATATATATATATATATATATATATAATTATTTCTGCCAGTGCCTAGTATTCCCAGTATTTTAGGATTTGCTACATCTTTTTGTAACCAAGTGACATTTTCAATGAAGGTGCGCTTTCAACCCACAATGGGTGGTTTTCTACTTTCCTCTTGGACATTTCTTAATGCAAAAGAAATCTGCTGTTAAAACTAAAAGTTTACTCTTAACCCGTAACCTTGCAATTAATATATTAAAAAGGTTTTAAAAATTGTCTTTCGCTAGTTACTTCTCAATATAGTCATAAAAGCTTGATGATGCCTAGTAAAGCTACATGAGGGAACATGCATGAATTGACTTTCTACTATTTTATTTATTTTAATGTTACGTGTTTTATATAACGTTTATTCTATTATAGATTATAATGTTAATACTTTGAGTACAGTGCCATTTGATGTGTAATGAAGATGCATCTTCACACCTCCTACAGCGTGACGTGTGAATTTGGCCGTGATCTTTCTCTAGGAGCAAGCATCTCGACCACAGTTAGAAAAAACAAACTTTAGTTTGCTTCAGCTGGTGTGACTGGGATAGGCAATACTTACTCCTGGAATTGCCTATCTAGATGAGTTTGAGTAACCTGTAACAGCTGGAATCAGGGTTGGACTGGCGATCACGAGGTGGCCCTGGTGCTTTAAGTCCAGCGGCAGCCTCCTCATAGCGGGGGGCATTTTGCATTGCTTGATGTACCACTGCACGCCATGAAATTCAGGATACCATATTCTTATGTTATTGGTACTTCATGTCCATTTCTTCAAGCTTCTGGACCCAGACCCAGAGGAGGGGGATCTTCAGGTAGCCAAACACGGGGTTCCCGAAAGTGAAAGTCTCATTTCTTCCTTTGTAAATTTCACTCAGCTGTTTGAGTTTTCATTTAAATCTGTTTGTGAAACAAACATGTTTATCACTGATTATCTTTTTGTGCTTTTTGGGGTTGTCTTTTTTTTTTTTTCTTTTCATGGTAAGTGGATTTAGTTAACAATTACCCGTCAAAATTTACATATTTAAAATGTCAATCAATTACAAAAAGCACATAGATTTGCTAATGCATGTTTTATACACAAGTAATCAAGCACACACCAAAAACACCCGTACATCCAACAGTCAAGCACAAAAAAACAGAATAGAGTATATTGTAAATATTAAATGCATTTTCTAAACCTGTCTAACTGCTCCTTCCAAAAAAGAAAAAAAAAAATCTTTGCATTTATTTCACATATAGTCAAGAGACCCTACTTGTTCATAATGGATGTGCTAAAAAAATAATGCTTTAATGCCCCCAATCTTTGGTGCCAGAGGGTACAAGGATAATTTGTGGGCCGATATTATCTAAACCATTAAAGATCACATTTGAAACTAAACACAACAATTGAATTTTCAGGAAAAAAAGCATCTATTTCTATCTTTGTTACGAAGATTTTGTAATGTAGTTGTGGTCGTTTGCTACAGACTTTCTACCCCAAGGTTTTGTTTTCGTTGAACGAGAAGGTGGTGCTGTTTCCTGTTAAAGAATTGGCGGTGATATTCTAGGAAGTTTGAGGCAACATTGTTAAAGATATTGAATAATGTTTATGAGTTATTTTATTATTTTGGCAGCAATAGTAAACGGAGATTATGCCTGTGCTCCATATGGATTTCTTTACGTTTCCATAGCTGTTCACGTGTTCCCTGCCAGAAATGGGTCACGGCATACAAAGCAGCTACGGATATGAAAAGCTGTGTAATTATGCGATACTCCTGCCTTCATCTGATCTGCCTATTGTACCGATGTTCAAACGCCTTGCGGCAGACTGCGCCGTGGATAATGTATGAAAATCTTAAGGAGATTTTCAAAATTGTCACAGTTTTCCCAATTCAGGGGAATCCTGCTGCACCTTCCGCTGGATGGAGCTTATGGTAAATCTATTGAAAATTCAAAACATCATCACGCAATTTGCAAGCAGGGTTTTATCAAATGCAAAAGAGGGAAAGAATACAAGGAATCTATTCATAATATTTGGTCTTTGGTAAGACATCACATTTAAATTAAAGTTTTAGGGTAAAAAGGCTTCCCAAATTGTGTTTTCTTTAGTAAAAAAAATAAATAAATAAATAAATATATATATATATATATATATATATATATATATATATATACTTTGATTGGAGCTTATGATACACAAGTACTGTAATATATTTAGGGCAGTTAACATGCATTATTTAAATAGCATCCCCATATATTATCTGTTTGATATATCTGACAAAAATCTAAATTTTTGTTAAAGAGCATTATGTAATTATGTTTAAAGGTTAAAGGTTTGTCCGGGTAGGAGAAGTTGTTGAGGTTTTTTTATTCCTTATTCTTGTATTGGCCACACAAAGTATTGAGACCAGAGAGCATTATGTTTTTTATTTGTTAGTTCCGGAATCTTCTGTCTGTTTTGTAGTAAGGGATGGGTTGTAACTTGCTGATATGTGCCAAGTAATTGTCTTACCATATCTTGTTTCATTGCGTCAGTCTCCAGTTATGAAATATAAAGGGTGGCTTCAGAAATGGCTGTTGGCGTGATGTAGGTTAGCACAGGATCGAGACGTTTACATTTAAACTTTTTAATACGTATTGGCAGTGTTTAGTAGATATTCCTACTTTTATGAGGTATTAATATTTGTACATACATTGTTCTTGAGTGGAATGTTATTAACTGTCATAATTTAGGGCTGCGCAAAAATGTATGGGCTGCAATTAAGACATCACTTAGAATATTAATAGCGTAATACGAAACACTCAAGACAAGGATAATTTCCCTTAGGGACTTTTTGTCCTGCCTCAGTGTTAAACCCTCTTCAAACAGGTTGTTTTTATTTTGTCTTTGGAGGGATCACCATTAAGTAATTAAATGATCTTAATAGCTTTTGGACGTTTCTCTTATGTCTATAGTTTCCTAACCCCTTAATGATATCGCTTAACTCTGCAGAGCCTAATATGTCTTACAGTGAGATATACCTTGGCAGGAAGATCAGAGTGTCTCACATCCTTGTCCAGGAGCCAGCGTCAATTTAAATAACTTATGGCCTTCATAAAAAAAAATGTCCATCCCAACTCTAGCTTCGTGCAACCAGGTATAGCGTAGTGATGGAAGTTTAGACCCATTTGCAAATACACGCCCCCTATAGGCGATTGTGAACATTTTGGCCCTTTAATTCCCTTCAAACTATTAAAAAATGTATGTGGGCAAGACTGTACCTGGAGGATGTTAACAGTTACATGTAAAGTGGCTGAATGTCCCTTGTGAAATAATTTAGGGTGTCTGCTTTTTCAAACGTGCTTTTTGTAGGGCAATTTTGGAATCGCTGAGAGCTATGAAGGCCGTAGCTTCAGCGTACCTGGGAACTTCATGGAGCTCTCCCTCTGGGGGGGGGGTGTCTCTTCATGACATTCAATGTTACCCCCAAAGGGGGTGTGGGGAGAACCACATATGGGGGTGGGAATATGCGTGCACATGGGGCGGGGATAACTCCAATGTGTATGGGTGGGAGAGGAATCTGGTGGGGGTGGCCATTCCTTTAGGACGCTCCCACGACCCGGAGATTGACCACAGTGACACGGAAATGCACCATTTCACCTGAGCGAAACCCAAAGAGTTCCTAGGTAACCCAATAAATTGGGTTATATGGTGGAGTATGATTTTAATAGAAAGTCCTACTTCTGAAAGAAACATTATATAATGTGTGGGTAACCTAAATGTGAAAGAGGGAAACGATACCGATTATAGTGCAATTGATTTAGAATGTGTAAACATTCGAAAAATGAACACAGTTGATAAATTCGTTCTTAGAAGTCACTTACACCGATGAGCTAGAAATTCCAAACATAGGAACACTAAGCATGAATAAATCGAGGTAATTTAGGTACTTTGAAGTAAATTTGTGCTACAGGGAATATGTGCTGATCTAAAATGTTGATCTATCTTTTGATCCTTCAGAAGTGGAGAGGGATTCTCTTCCAAAACTAAGTGCATTAATCCAGGTGGGGTCATTCTTTTAAATTAAAGGATTTTAAATTCTACCCAGTAAAGCACACTTTTTCTTTGAACGGCATTGTCATCGATTCATCGTTATTGTTAAACCCTCCTAAAGATTCTCAAGGATACAATCTGTTTCAGTACATAACAGAATAGCCCGTAATTTGAGACTTCATGGTATTAATAAGTATTATTTTTCACATCCAGCCTGTGTTGTATTTTTATAAGAATTGTCTTTTGGGGTGGATTATGTAAAATGTGATACATAATACACCCACTGGATGTGTATACAGACTTCATATTGAAACAAAGAAAGTGAACGGGTTTATCGTATTGGAAAGTACTCTCACCTTTTTATTTTTTTGTGCATATATTGTCAGTAGGATACCTAGGTCTGTGTGTTAAGTTGGTTTTTGTTACTTATAAAACTTACATGAGTATTGCATGGCTGTTCCTCAGTACAATTTACAGGCGGTACATCCAGTGTTTGCTACGGTCGTGTTCACCTTTCCTAGCCAGACTGCGGACACTAAGGGGTAATAGTAACCAGATGTCGGAAGCCCCGTATGTGGAGCCAAAGTATTCTCACTAGTACAGATTATTTTGCTATTTCTGCAACAATGTGTGTCTTGTGTAATAAGGTTTGAAACCGTTCATGGCATAAATATTTGGTATTGCGTTGCAAGTTGCATCTGGTATACCCAAGTACCCAACTATACTTTCATATTTCTTATTCATGTGTTGCTTTCTGCATTTTAAGTCATGTTCAGGCAAGGTTTTTGTTTTTTCCATGTAAATCCAGCTTTAAAATGACTCTTATTGATATTACTTGGATACTTTAATATATTCTTTCGTATATGTATTGACTTGCAGGTAGCTTTGCTTGACGTGGATATCTGTGGACCTTCTATTCCAAAAATTATGGGTCTAGAAGAAGAGCAGGTATGATTGAGACAAAGTAGATCTTTGATGGATGAAGCAATGTATTTGTTCATGTGCCTCACTGGACTCGACTCCATGGCTGCCATCCTTATTGCTAAGCACCGGTAAATGATGTCATATTCCAATGCACTATAAGACATTGGGCAAAGGATACTATGGATCCTGTGCTGCGCTGGCACACTCCTCCATGGTGTAAATGGAACAGCTAGGGTCGTTGACCATTGGCACACCCAGGGCACCCATTAAGGTGATCCTTTCCCTGCCACCTGGATCTGCCGCTCTCGGACTGATCACCCAAGGCCTGACTATGCCTCAGCATGGATACATACGACTTCTGCTCTTTCACCTCACCCTTGCCATCAGTGATGCATTGTGTGCCGCGTTTGCACGGAAGGTGCACATAGTTTCACAAGCCAAAAAGCAAGGAAATTATATCTTTTTATAAACCACAGATTCTAATTGTTTTTTACATTTTTTGTGCGATTTTGTAGTATTGGGAGCTGCCAAATTTGCTTTATTATAGCAGTGGTTATATATGGTGTATTCATTGAAAGATTGTACGCACAAATCTTCTTAATGCTTATTACGCCCACGTCAATTACAGCACTGCATTTAGGATTTTGCTAAAATGACACTTTGTGTGCGTTTCATACACTCAGATTGAATCATTAAGTCAATTTCCAAGCATAGTTATTAGTACGGGGAATATGGAATCATTTTAGTGTTATTAGTACAGGGGATGTAGAAAACATTTTCACATTTGACAAGCGGGTGTGATGCTTCATTTATGTACTCTGTTTTATTACTTGTTCTACATAAACATTGGTTTTATATTCAATGAACTGATCTTAATTTCTTCTTCTTATACATAGGTTCACCAGAGTGGCTCTGGGTGGTCTCCAGTTGTGAGTATATGTGCCATTTTTGGTTATGCGTGAGTAATATTAGTGTTCTTCACAATTGGTGGTTCAGGTGGCATAGTGTATTTTATTCGTACACACTATATGGATAAAAGGATTGGGACACCTGACCGTTACACTAATATGGACTTTTTGACATTGCATTATAAATACATAGACATTAATATGACGTTTCCCCCCCCTGCACTCTTAGTGAAGATTGTTCTTGCAAGCTTTGTTTTTATTGTTTCAGTTTGTAGAAGATAATCTGGCTGTGATGTCTGTTGGCTTCTTACTTGGGAGTCCTGATGATGCCGTAATATGGCGAGGTCCCAAAAAAAACGGTTTGTATTTAATGTTCTACTTTCTGGGTTCTACAATTTTGGGTGAAAGTAACAACCTATTAGAAGGTATTGTCATAGTATACTGCTTAATAAATCCTTTAGGTAGATGAGCTTGAGAAATCTGGAACAGCCACTGAGGTGGAGTAGAAGATGTTAAAGGTGCAAAGAGCAGCTTGTAATGTATGCACCATAAAGGGTATGTAGGTACATGACAGATATTAGAGATGAAAAGCAGTCTTGAAGGTGCTTTATAGGACGTTGGGGCATCAATTTTAATACAGGGGTGTTCTCAAGGAAGGCAGTCTGGTAGTTGATATCGGATTGCAGAGGACAGATATGGGAAGCAAAAAGACCATTGAGCAAGGGGTAAAAAGTCCTTTTTTTCATAAAATGTTTTCTAAATAGCATATAGAACATTCATCTAATTCCGCCTCCAGAATTCATGTCACCAAGTAGCATTTATTTCATTAAAACTTGGCCTGGATTTCACTGAATAGAGGGACCGTGCACCTAACATTTTTCTTTATTGATCACTGAAAAATAATTTCGGAATCAGTACCCCTTGAAAGTGCTCAGTGTACGAAGGTACTGAGAACCGGCGTTCTGCAGGTAAAAAGAATAGAATGTATTGTGCAGCCAATCTTAAGAACTTTGGGGCATTTTCACATCCAGTGTAGTAGATTTACAAACATCAAGTGTCAGTAAAACAGAGACCTTGGTTGCCTATCTTACATTTAACGGGGTTAATCATGTATTTGTTTTGCTGCTTTTCATATAGCAAACATCGTGTGCATTTTTTACAGGAATGATCAAGCAGTTTCTGCGAGATGTAGACTGGGGGGAAGTGGATTACCTTATAATCGATACCCCTCCTGGTACGTCGGATGAACATTTGTCTGTTGTGCAGTATTTGAGCACATCGCATATTGATGGGGCTGTAATTATCACCACTCCTCAGGTATGACATGTTACATTTGTTCTGGTGAATGTAGTCATGGTGAACGCAGACTTGTGACTTATCCGACTTATCTTATATTACGACGGTTTTGAATCATATGAAATCACTGCGTGTTTCTCTGTTGCCAGTTTGAGGCATGAGCAGGTGGTGTTGTGCCGACCTGATCGTACAGAACATGGTGTCTGTAGCATGTCGCCCCACGTATTGATGGGCAGACTGTAGCAAGAGACAAATAAAGTAGCTGAATGATTCTGCTCACATTTTAATGACGTTGTGTGCAAGGACCAGTGATACCAAATGTAATCAAAATATTAGGTGTATTGTTCTCTAGCATGGAATCATTTCATACAAATTTATATATAATAATGGATAGGAAAAAAGCAATAGAATCCATAATATGGAGACTGAGTGGTAAAGTGTCATTACTTTGGCTACCAAAAAGGACATGGAGTGAGAGGGTAGAGAGGATTCTTGGTATCTACCCCCAGGGTATTCAGGCTAGAATGCTTTTGGTAAGATACATAAAAAAAAAAAAAAACAGGAAAATTGTATGTTTGAAATATTGCTCTTTTTACAATAACGTGCACTTTAATCAACCAAACATCCTTCTGCGAGGCTGTTAAAAGAAAAAACGCAACAAACTACATTTGATTGCAGTGCATTATGTTTTTTATATTTCGGGTTTTGTTTTTACATTGTCAAATAGTATGTTTGTCCATGCCACACGTAGCTTGGGTGGTATATAATTTCACCTGTAGATACCTTGCTTGTCAATCATGTGTTTAAATTAAAAAAAAATCCTTTACAGGAGGTGTCTCTTCAAGACGTCCGCAAAGAAATCAGTTTCTGTCGCAAAGTCAAACTTCCAATTATTGGCGTTGTGGAAAACATGAGTGGATTTGTTTGCCCAAAATGCAAGGTGAGCATTAGTGACCTACACAAGTTCTAACAGCAAATGCATAGCACTGACTGCTTTGGATTATTTATTGGAGTTATGAAAGAAAAAAATAGTTTAAAAATATCCATATCTACACATAAGCCTTGAGGCCAGCACACCCTTTCTAACTTATAGGTCTGTTGGAAACATCCCTGGAATTGATGTTTTGTGGCTCCAGGCTATCCAGTTTTACCAACCAAATAACAGAGCTTAATAATTCATTATTTTATTTTTTTATGTCCCTCCCCACCTTGTATTAGACAGTCACTAAACGGACTTCTGATTTTCTTTGATATTTAATAAGATACAAATTTTCATTTTCTTCTAGAATGAATCGCAGATTTTCCCACCAACAACTGGAGGAGCAGAGAAGATGTGCTCTGATCTTAATATACCCCTCCTGGGCAAGGTTCCTTTGGATCCAACCATAGGTATGTTTCTGGTAGCTAAAAGGGACGCACCTCCATCGTATACATTTAAGATATCTCTCTCTCTCTCTCTCTATAGATGATATATATATATATATATATATATATATACATATAAATATATCTATTCTAGAGAGAGAGCGAGCATGTCCCCTTTACATAACTTGCAGCTTGCCTATCCTTGAAAATGATAATGATGAAAATTGCCTCTTTCCCCAGATCCTGAGAGTGCAAGAGATGTGTTTTTTGCTTTGCTACACCGACACCCAGACACACACACCAGGACAGGCTCTGCCACACCGACACACACACACACACACACACACACACACACACACCAGGACAGGCTCTGCCACACCAACACACACACACACACACCAGGACAGGCTCTGTCACCGCATGTTGGACGCCCCTGGAATAAAATATCATAACTGTACTGCTTCTATGATGAATTGTTTTTAGGATTATTATTGTGTAGGCTAACAATGACAAATATTTTGTTTTTAAAACTTAATTTAGAATTAAAAAGGAAAAAAGCATACAGCAGATGCCCTATAAAATGAAATAAATGAATCCAGATTGATTCATATGCAAATGAAAGCACACACAAATCAGAAAAGGCTTAAAACAGAGCGCTTGTCGCTGTGCAGATACTGATGAAAGCCGCTGTGCAGTTCTAGTTTTTGTGTAAATGAATCTGGATGCTTCTCTCCGTGTAGAAAAATCGAAACCCTTGTATTTTCGGTTTTAAAGTTTGGATGGTTCCGATTTTTATTTTTTATTTTTATTATTTGCATTTTAACATTATCACCAATACAAATATATACACCGTTGTTATGATTCATGGTGATTCCGCTTATTTAATCAGAAGGTAGCATCGGCTCCATAAAACACTCTCACACGGGAGAAAAAAGTTAAAAAGTTCTCATATTGGATTTATGATTTAAGCCATCGAAGACAAGACTATTTTACACTTGAGAACACGGGCAGTCACAGCCTTTTTGCCATGTCTTTGTTCAACCCTAATGTACAAATTATGTGTACCTAAGTATAACCAACATGTATGAATATATTGATATACATGATTGTAAAATGTATCCATTTACTTGTATTTAATTTGAAAACACTTTGTTTACGTAAGATTTTCTATTTGCAAGCTATGTATTTTTCCAAATTTATAATGCCTGCTGGTCCAGAATAATGCAGGATGAACTATAACAACCTGCTTCATCAAGCAACGGTGTATTAAAGAGGTTAAATGTATATTATTTATATTGTTCTTATTTTCCAGTTTTGGGATTTCCACCTACAAATTGTCATCTAAAGTGTATTATTATTATCATTATTGCTGATTTTAGGCTTAGGTTTTCTTATATTTATTGGCACTTTCACACTTGGTATAATGTGGGATTATCGTGAATGTAGTTTTTTTAAATTTTTCTTACTTATTCTTTAAAGGAAGGAGTTGTGATGCAGGGAAATCTTTTTTAACTGAAGCTCCAGATTCACCAGCAACTGCCTCGTACAGATCAATAATACAGAGTATGTACACAAAACTGAATAATATGTGAATAAATCACTGCAAACAATTAGTGCAGCTCAAAGACATGCTATCCTTAACAGCATTGCAAATCTTTATGTGAAGGACCCCCGAGATGCCTGTTAGGTACAAACTTATTCTGTTTAATATAATCTGACATTTTAATGGCCACAGTAACTAAACGGTTAAATTTAGAGGTTCGGCTGCTCCAGCTGTCTGATGTATTACTTGTCAAGACTTGCTGGGCCTCATAATTACATTACTGCCAACAGCGCTTTATACCGACTGACAAAATATTTCAAGACTTCAAAGTTATATTGCAAGATTACTTATAGCTATAGCTTTTTTTATGTCATAAGCATTATATTAAAGTGCATATAATAAATAAATGGCAGCTTTATATTCATGGTTACAAAGATGCTCCAAGTAAAACATGAAAATAGAAAAGAAATATATATATATATATATATAGTGCAATATTTCTATAAAAGAGGTAATAATCAGAATGCTATAGGCAGTGGCCACTCACTCTGAATGGAGCATAATGCTCCACATCAACCCATATCGTTGCACTGGCATAAAAAAAAACCTTTGTTCCATAAAAACAATGCAGCATCTATCTTCCATTAAAATCAGATATCACCTTTTACTCTGAGTAGTCTGATTTTAACACAAGATAGATTCTGCCTTTACAGAATGAAACATTTCTTTTTAATGCCGGTGCTTCTTTTGTGTCAAGGTGCGGAGGTTTGGAGCAAGGAACACAATTTTATGGGTCTCCAGTTGATGTGGGTCAAATGAGAGGTGTTCTGCCCCATTCAGGGCGAGTGTTCGCTGCCTACAGCAATCTGAGTGGCATTATCACTTTTATAGCCATATTGCACTAGATATATATTTCTTTTGTATTTTAGTGTTTCCCTTGGAGCATCTTTGTGATATTGAATATAAAGGCGTCATGTATTTATTATACGCACTTTAGGTGTGTTGATTGCACAACTCATTTGCTTTCTGTTATATATTTATTTATTTTTTGCTGTTGCTGGTTGAGAAACCAGAGGGTGATTGTAGCTATTGTGATTAAGGGTGCACACATCCACATTTCCATTATATGTATTTATATTTAATCGGATGAGAGAAAGCCTCCCGATGTTCTCTGCCCTGTGAACACGATATTCAATTTACCAATCTTTTTTTTTTATTTTGCAGAAATTATATTCGTATAGTAATATAGATATATTTACGACGGTTGTTCTCCTATTGCATGCATTCCTCATGTGGTCCAGTTTTTCCTTTTGCGTAGGAATTCAGGAATATTGCGACAGAAAGTGTTAACTGAAGGTCAGAAGAGAAAGTATGTGATCTGCATCCAAATGCTGCGGCTGTACATCAATACAATCCAGTAACATCAGTTACATCACCAAAAAAACACGTGATTTAAACACTTCACAAGCCATTTCTCCTGATCCTGGTTACTCAACAAGTCATAAATAAATTTTACAACCAATTATATTGAGAATTGTGCGTTATGGGGCAAGGAATTATATTACAAACATAAACTGGTCGTGTAGAGAGAATCTAATTATACTGACGTGGCATCGCAGAGTTAAGTAACTGAAGTAGTAGTGTACCAGCGGGGCGATAGGGTCTCCATATGAGGATTTGTGGTATGAATCAGACACTGCGTTTCTAGGACAATCTTCGTACCAAATTATGTTAGTATTTTACATTATTAGAGACGTCTATAATTCTGGAAATGAATCTAGTGGCTTGGAAGTTCTGCTTGCGTATAACGATGTGTTAAACTGGTGCGAGCTCTTATTTTGTAGAGAAAAGGTGATGGGATATTTCAGTGCAAACAATATATAATTTTTAATTTTAGTGTGTACATAAAAATTCATAATACACAAATATAAAAAAAAAACATGCAACGCTTTTCAATAAAGTCGTACAAGTTTATTTCATGACTTTTTCTGTACACACTAAAATTAAATTTAAAAAAGTTAGATTTGCTCTACCAGTTTAACACTACAGTATACTTTATAGCATTCGGAACACACTCTATGGTGTTTCCTTAGAGCTGATATTTCTCTTTTTTTCTGTCTTGTCCCTTCAATCTACTGGCGCAGACCTACAAAGAATAACTTAGAGGTGTCAAAGCTCAAAGCATATATTTGAGTCTGTAGGGTTGATGCTTGTCAGATGCTGCTGTGGATCAGGTTCAACATTCCTTTGACTTTGTTTTTTTTTTGTTTTTTTTGGAGAGAACGTGGTGATGCCTTTTTGACGTTTGTGCACTAGAGAGGATGTAGGTAATTGAGCTTACACGCCGTTTACAGATGTCCACTGGGGTAGGCCCTTTAGACTCCAGAAAGGTCATAAGCTTAGACAACAACTTTCCCGCAGATTCATTTAGTGAATAAGCCCCATTCTTTCCAGCCAATCCCTGGTTTGTATGTGCTCATTCATATCGCGCTATAAGATACGTGTCATAAATACAGTAAGAGTTATCTGCCAATATTTCTGCAAGCAGTGCCAATTACAAAATAAAATAGGCATGAAAACACGTTTTCTCCATCCAGGCTGGAATTTGGACAAATCCTTTTGCGATCTAAAACAGACATGTTTCAGAAAACAAAATGTTGTGTGTACAAACAGCAATAATTTAATGTTTTATGGTAAAAGCATCATACGGCGCCGTCGCGTACATATCTTTGTCTACTTTGCTATTAATAATTTCAGCTATTATGTAGCCTCTTAGATGTCTGTATCTGAAGAAGACTTGGCGAGTGCTTGAGTTCAGAGTGTCTGAAAACAAATAAGCATTAAATAAATTTTTATTATATAGCAAATAGTTACGTACCTTATTTACAATTTTACGGTTACAAATGAAACATTTTAAAAGCTTATGTGTTCTTAACCTGGTTAAGGTGTTAAAAATGACCAAAATAGCAAAGTGTGTTTATAATGTGTGTGTGTGTGTATAAAGGGTTTTATTATTTTTAAGAACACCTTAAGAACAATAGCATCACTGGGGTCCCAATAAATGTTAAATATATATATATATATATTTATTAGTGTGGTATGATGAGGCTCTGCTCTGTTGCAGAACTACTACGACAGGCCAAAATACTGTAGACGGATCTGCTGAGATAAATTCACTAAGAATTATCTGCCAATATTTCTCCAAGTAGTGTCTATCAAACAAAAAAAAACGCGTTTTCTACATCCAGGCAGCAATTTAGACATATAAGCGATATAAAACAGACGTGTTTTTCTTTCCTTTTTAGAAAACAAAATGTTATATGTACAAACAATTTTATTTTATCTTTTATGGTCATAGCATCATAAGGCGCCGTCACGTACATTACTTTGTTAGTAATAAGTGCGGCTATTATTATGTGGCTTCCTAGATGTCTGTATCTGAGAAGACTTCGGGCGAGAGAAGTATAGAAACTCTTCTCTTTCTCCACAGATCTCCTGTGTTATCCTGGTCTCTTCCGTGTATTTCCGCAATGGGGCGGAGCCTTGGCGCACACTCTCTCCCCTGACTGGAGAAATGAGGGAGAGGCTGTCCCCATATGCTGTGCTGAGGCTCCGCCCCATTGCGAAATACACGGAAGAGGCTAGGATGCCGCAGGAGATCTGTGGAGAAAGAGAAGCGTTTCTATACTTCTCTCGCCCGAAGTCTTCTCAGATACAGACATCTAGGAAGCCACATAATAATAGCTGCACTTATTACTAGCAAAGTAAACAGATATAAAAGTGATGGCGCCTTATGATTTCACTAGAAACTATAAAATTATTGTGGTCTGTACATTTGTTTTTTTTAAAAAGGAAAAAAATGTATCTCTTTTATAGCCCCATAAGGATTTGTCTGCATTCTCTGCTTCATTTTCGTTTTGTTTCGTTGGGACCTCTATGTTTCAAACATTCGTAAGAAATGACTGATTTAACAATTTGAATGAATCTGAATGCACAAGTCTACTGACTATAATACTTACTCTTTGGAAGAGCTGTTGAGATAGAAGTCTTGACGCTGTCTTGCCTACATTTTGTTGACCACCTGCTTTACAGTGCACATAACCGTAAAGATTTGCAGACTGAAGAGATATGCCTGCAATCACAAGAGCCTGCAAAGAAAATAAATTAAATGTACATCATCTTTAAAAAAAAATAGCCCTATTAAGGCAGCAAGTAAAGTGTCACTGAAAAATGCAAGAAAAGTGAAAAACAGACCTAATATAGGTCCTAATTTAAATGATTATTTGACAATGTCCCAACTACTTAGAGTCAACACCGGACAAACCCTAGGAACCAGAAAACCTAAAATTCTCCCAGTGACACCTAACTTAAACCCACTTAGGTACGGTTATGCTTTCCTTAGCATGTATAAGACCCAAGGGCCTATGGGACATAAAAAAAACAAGCCACAAACCTAAACCTGCGCAGTACTAATTAATGTCCCAGAATCTGGTGACTTGCTACCTTGATGACTAGTTTAAAAAATGAAAAACCCAGGGAAGTTGGTAAGGTTATTTCTAGTAACAAATCATCTGTAAAAACTGCATTCATAACTGTTTT
>JALMGF010000118.1:97500-105000 GCA_023333645.1 Sceloporus occidentalis
GTTTTTGGGCAAAGTCAAATCTCCTTGTTTGGGAAAGAAAATCAAAACGCCCTGATAAAAGGAGTCTGTCAGGCTCTCTCTAGACAAGAGTTCATTGATGACTCGGGTGAGAGGGGGAACCAGCCACTTGGCAAAGGCCTTGTAAAAGCTCCATCCGAGTCCATCTGGTCCCGGAGCCGATTTGCCCCTTCCCTGGACAATGACCTCCTGGACTTCTTTCTCTGTCACAGGGGCCACCAATTCATCCCTGTCTATTTGAGTCAGCCCTGGGTACATTTTGTCTTGGATATTTTGGGGCACATGTTCTAAGAAAGCCTTGATTTTCTCCCTTCCTATTTCTTCCCCTGCGTATAAGTCCCTATAGAAATCCTCCATCACTCTCAGCATTGCTCTGGGGTCCCTCCTAACTGGGTCCTGCTCACTGTGCCTCAAACCCCCCATGACCACTGAGGCTTGAGGGGCCTTGGCTCTGGCCCAATCCTCAATGTCCACCACTGACCCCTTGGTCCTGAATTCTTTATGATATTTCTTCTTACGTTTCTGTTTAATTTGAAATTCTCTTATTACACCTCTGGACCATTCCAACACATTTTGGTTTACTGGAAGGCCGTTGTTAACCTTGTAATGGCATTTCAAGAATTGGTAGACTGCTCTCTGATAGCCCTGCAAATCTTTCCTATTGATAACATATTCGTAGTTTTGGCAAGTCTTCTTCAGGACTTTTTTGGCTCTCTCCCACCAGACAGACAGTTCTCCAACATAGAGATCCTGCAGCGTCAGCATATTTGCCAAGACGCCCGCAATCTCCTCCTTGCAGCCGGCGTTGCCAAGAGTCTTTGGGCGAAGCCTCCATAAAGGTTTCCCTCTGGAGTAAAGCTCCAAGCCCAAAGCAAACTGCATGTGAAGCATGGCATGATCAGACCACGGAGTGACCGTCAGTTGGCAACTCAAGGCCTTCAGTTCGGCAGGGGCTCTGATCCTGTCCAATCGACTAGCTCTGTCTTTCTGATACCAAGTGAATTTGCCTCCCTCCAGCGAACCATATTTATCCATAAATGCTTTTTTGCAGGGAAGAGGGAAAAAACTGAACCGATTACTCACTTCCAAGGCTTTATCTGTTAAATTACGATCTGAGAAAAAGGTCTCCAAAAGTCTCTCCTCGGGTGTTAAAGCGGTTGACTTTTTCCCCGTTTTGCCTCGATCCACATAATTTGAATAATCAGATAGTCTGGTCCTATTATTAAAATCCCCTACAACCAATAGATGCCTGTAAGTAGCACAATACCCTTTCAAATGAGGCCAAAATGTTTTCCGTTGTGATGCCACCACTGGGGCATAAAGCCCGCAAAGCCGGAAAGGAGTCCTTTCTTCCTTCCCCTCCTTCGAAATCCCCAGCACAGTAAAGTCCACAACCAGCAACCTGCCCGGTAAAGCCTCCAGGACAAAGTCAATCTGCAGGTCATGCCTAGCTTTAAATAAGACCGCCACGCCTGCCTGGTGTTCCTCCCCATAAGACCAAATGGAGGGTCCTTGCGTCCAGAGTTTCTGCCCCTGGGAGCGTTGCTGCTCGCTCACCAGGTGGGTCTCTTGCAAGACCACCACGTCCTGCGCCATGGTTGCCAGAAGAGGAACGATCTCCTGCCGCCTGTCGGCCATCCTCAGCCCTCTCACGTTCCAAGAGGTGATTCTTAGAGACACCATGATTAATCTTGGCTCAACATTACCTTAACCCTGACTATCATAACCCAAATAATCATAGCAATGTCAACCCTAATGTCAATATTAAACATTTCGATAACCATTAAACAGGTAATTGATTTTCCTTCCCAAACAAAGACTGGCATTGTTTTTATATTTCTTAATTTTGTTAATTTTGTTAATTTTGTAATTTTAATTTTAGTTTTAATTTTGAATTTGACTTAATTTTAATGTAATTCTAATTTTGAATTTGACCTAAATTTAATTCAATTCAATTAAATTACATTCAGATAAATTCTTTCCAAATAAAGGCTTCCCAACCATTCTAGTCTTGTTTATTCTCTCCAGGATTCTCAGTCCTCTTGTCCTCCGATTCTAGCTGGGTCCTCTCTACCTCCTCCGGGGCAACCGGAGGTGTAGCCTCACCAATTTGGGGGGAAGGGGAAAGGGGTGAAGAGACAGGGGTTGGTAAAGGGGATATTGGGAAGGTGGTTGCAAGGGAGGGAGCACTGGAAGGGGGAGGAGGAGGGGAAGGAGGAAGGGGAGGAGGAGCCGGAGGAGGAGGAGGAGGGGGAGGGCCACCATCAAAGGTCAGGGGTAGAAGGGGGCAGGAAAAGGGTTCTACATCCGTCCCACAAGGCTCCACCAATCTATCACCAGATTCCTCCATTGAAGCTTCTGAAAATAACTGCGGTGATGCTGCCCTCAATGTGCTCTCTGCTAATACTTTTTCTAGTACTTCTGTCACTATTGGTTCTGCTGCTACTTCTATCACCATCGGTTCTGGTGGGTCTTTAGAAGGGTCTTCAGGACTTTGGTTTGGGGAGCCAACCACCTGCCCCTCCTCCATCTGCTCCGCTCCTCCCATCCCTCTCTCCCCCTCTCCCCCACTCCTCTGTGTGTTATGTTCCTTTTGCTTTTTCTTCCTAGGGGTCTTTGGAGTCCTTTGCCTCTTCACCTCCTCTGTCTGCATGGGTTGTCTATCTGTTACCTCCTGGACAGCTACCAAGACTTCGCTATCGGTGGGCTCCTCATTGTCCAACCTGCTCTGACCCTCTTCTTCATGCACAAGAACATGAAACCTATTGTTCTCTGTGACTATCTGTTCCCGGGGACCTCTCCTCTCCTGTGACCTCCCCTCTTCTCCTCCTGCCCCTCGTCTACGCACTACATTCCATTCATCAGCTATTGCCAGTCTGTCTTCCGTAGTTTGTCTTTCTTCCCTTGCAAGCAATGGGTCGCTATGCCTGCCCCTATCCTCCTGCTGCTCTGAATTTGGTAACTTCTCTCCCCTCACTCCTAACTTCTCCCTCAAAACCCTTGTCTTTTCCTGGACTTCTGCCCTTTCTTTTCCCGTTTTGGCTACTTGCTGGGCCTTCTCAAACACTCGAGCATCTTGCTGGTTATAATATGCCTGAGGGCACCAAAAGTAAGTGTGACCCAGTTCCCCACAAAAGTTGCACTTGATGCTGCTGTAGCACGCAGCTGTCGGGTGGCCCCTGGTACCGCACCGTGAACACAAAGGAGTGGTGCACAGGCGCCTCTGGTGCTCATAGGACCCACATTGGAAGCAGGCCTGAGGTTGGCCACTGTACCTGGTGATCCCTCTATCAGCCCCTAGGAAAAAATACTTAGGTATCTTGCCATGCCTGTACTCAGGGTCTTCATTTTTAAAGGAGACTACGCATCTGTATTCCCCTGTCCAGTAGCCTTGCTCATCTTCCTTTTTATCTGGCCCTGTCAGGATCGTGGCGTATTTAGACACCCACCTCGCTACGTCTTCAGCAGGGATAGTAGTGGTTCTGAAACTTATAGTCAGAACCTTGGTATCACCTCTAAACAAAGGGAACATCTCATATTCCGACAGCAGATCTGGGTTCAGACGTTTCACCCTCTTACAGCTAATCCAGAAATGCCTGTAAACTCTTTCCGATGCTAAACATACATCTATTTCTGTAGATCCCGGAAGCTGAATCACTGCCACAATATCTTCCCTCTGAGCATCCAATGTCTCTTTCAGAAGCCTCTTTGAAATATAGGCCCGTGACCCTTTCTCAGGGTCTGACCCTAAATATTTAAACCGTATTACAAAGCGCGCTCTAGGGTTTCTTACATCCGAGGCTTCTCTAAAGCACTGGTCAAGGTATGTCTCTTCATCTACCGTCATGCCTGAAGACCGTGACTCTCCTCGCCGTGCAGCGCCACCGTCCCCTCCCGCTATACTGGCATATGTCCTCCCTTCCTTTCTGAGTTCTTGCGGCTTGTCCCCCGGCACCCCGAGGGGTCTTCCAGATGCCAAAGTCGGCAAACCCTGTGGTACCTCTCCGTGAGCGCCATTGCCATGCGTGCGACTACCCTCCTTCCCCTTCATTTGTCTGTCTGGCAGAGGGTTTAGACTTACGTTCCCAACCCATGCGTCTTTGTTAGTTTCCCGGTCCAATCGAGGTCTTGCCGAGATATGACCATTCTCAGCTGCATCTCCATTTTCCAGAAGCCTTTTCTTCTGGACAGTTAGTCCCTTGGTTGGCAAGGATGGGTTTTTGCATTGTTCCTGGGAAAGAACACCAGCCGAAACAGCAGTACCTTCCATCAAGTTGTCTCTAGCCCCCAAACCCTGACCCAGTAAATCTGATCCCCTGTTTTCCTCTCCCAGACCCAAGGCATTTCTATCCGCTGCGGTTGCTGGGCCCAATTCTACCTCTACTCTTTCTGACCAAGGCTGTTCCCCTCTAGGTTTCTTCTTCGCTTGAGAAACGGTAGCCGTTTCCTCTAAATCCGAGCTGCTGATATCACTCAGTGTCCCTCTTTGCCTAGTGTTTCCCAATCCCACTCCTTGCACCTCCTTCCCTTCCCCTGCTGCCTCCCTTCTTCCTCTAACCTCCCTGCTTTCCTCACCCATTGCTGGGGGTGACACCGTGGCACTCATCCCAAGGACAGGAGTCAATGGCAAATGTCCTTTGGAGCGCCGCTCGGTCCGCTGACGTCCTTCTGCCCGTTCTGGTTCTTTCGGGGTCTCTGCTTTCTCCACTTTCTCTACAGCTCTCCCTGCTCCAGTTCCTTTAGTCTTTTCTTCCCTCGGATCGAAGCCAGACTGCTTAGCAATTTTTGCCCGTTGTCTCAGGTCTGCTACGACGCTTAAGAGCCACTCCATCAAGGCCTCTCTGGACACCATTTTCCCCTTGTTGTCCACTTGCGCCCAAACCGGAGGTTTCTGGTTCTCAGGGGTGCATTCCCAGATTTGATGGATCTCTTGGAAGGTTTTTATCAATTGGGTCTCCTTTAGCCAGTCCGGTAATACGATGAGAGACGTCTTGGGTTTCCTGCCCAATAGCAGGCGTTGAACAATGTCTAAGGCTAGAGTCCTGGCATAAGCCACTTGCTCCTCAGAGTCGGGCACCTTTAATCCCGAAAGTACAGACTTCAAGAGAGGGAAACCTTTCTCCAAGAGCCCCCAAAGTTTATCTCTGCTGTACTTTTTTAGGCTGGGCAGTCGATGGCTCGATGTCGGCAGGGCAATATGAGCCACCGCATAGCCCCAGAGTTTCAGAGTGTCATACCTATCGAAGTCCTTTGGCAAGATGATATCGGTCACTTTGTCCCACCGTGTATGGAGACATTCAGTCCAGGCTGCAGAGATCTGCCTTTCTCGGGAAAGCCTCTTCTGCTGAGTAGCCTCCGAAAGGGTCTTTTCCCGATCCGTCAGTTCCCCTTCCTCCACGCTTTGAAAATCCGTGTCATATTTATAGACCAGGTACTCGTTAGTGACTTGGTCTTCTGGATCAGGGCCCTGATTCCTTTTATTGGCTTTCTTCTTATCCCTTTTCCTCTGGGCTTTGTCCTCAGGGCTTTCTTCCTCCTCTTCCTCACTGCTGGTCTCTGTGTCACTGTCACTAGTTGCAGCCAAGGAAGAGATGCCAGAGAACTCCATTTCGCTCTCCCTTCTTTGTTCAAGGGAAGGACCTTCCAGGCTCTCTGCTTCTTTGCTTTGAAAGTCTTTTGCGAGGTCAATGGAGTCCCTGCAAGGTGTAGTCTCTGCAGGCTGCCCACCAGAAGCCTCTTCTCTTCCTCCAGTGTCTTGCCCTTCAGCTTTCTGGGAGTGGGCTTGTTTTCCTCTGGCAAAAGGATAGAGGGGTGTTTCCTCTTCCAGGAGCCTCTGTGGCCTAAGGGGGGACCGATCTCTCTTTGCACTTGGACACTCCTCCTCCGATAAATCCCGACTTTGGGCTTTTTTCCTCCTGTCCCTTCTAGGTTTTGTCTTTTGTTTGTTTTTCTCCTGCTTTGTCTTCATGGCAGATTGCTTTAATAAATGCCTTTTTCTCATTTTATAATCTTGTAGGTCCTTCTTAGCATCCTGATTCCACTGAGTGATGCTGAATATAATGTCCAAAATGTCCTTTTTTTCCTCCTGTGTTCTGTCTTCTCCAGATTTCAACAGGAGAGTGTTGCCTTTTTCATTCAGCTCTACCACAGCTTCAGTCATTTCATCCAAGCCCAGATTTAATTTACTGTAAAGTTCACTCAAAAGGGGATCTCTTTTCAAAAGATCTGTGTTTCTTTCTGTCTCAGAAAAAGCATTGTCTGAATCCAGATCACTACTAGGTTCCACTATCATGCCAAGAAAGTGTCCTAGTTTTTCTTTATTCAAGTTATATGTTTCATGAAACTTATTAAACTGAAAATAATCTTGCAAAAAGGCATCCAGGTTTTCTACATCCAGGGTTTTCCTGCCCCCCTTCTCCTCCTCTGTGTCTGTTTTCATGGCTGCAGGATTTAGTTTCACTTCTGGCTGCTCTGTTTGTTTGTTTAAGGCTTGGCTGTCTGTCTCTTTTTGAAGCAAAATAGTTTCTTTTTGAAGCAAAATAGCTTCTTTTTGGGGCACTTTAATACTCTCTGTCCCTTTAGGGACTGTTTGGGACCCCAAATTCTCAGTTAAGTCCCTTTGCAGTAAGTTTATGTTGCTTTTAGATGCAGTTTCTTTTTCTGCAGGGGCTGCCACACCCAGTTTTCTCTGAGCTGATTCAGCCATTTTCTGTCCCCCTTCTCCTTCTTTTGGGGTTTCCATTTGCTTAGAATTTTCCCCTGGAACCTTTAAAATCTCCTTTCTACTTTCCCCAAATGGTCTAGAAGCAGTTTGATCCCAAACAGCAAAATCTCCAGTACTCACAGTCTCTTGAGGCTTGCTTTTCTCTGCCTGCTCTGCTTGCTCTGCTTGCTGAGAAGGCATTGCTTTCTGCCCAGTCACTGCAGGCTGCTGGGGGGGCTGAGTTTGATTTCCCCCAGACCCCTCAAAAGTTGGATTTTGAGGTTCCATTGTTGACTCCCCTGATGCCAGAAGGGTCCCACTGCCTACCCCACTCACTGGGGTTGCAGCATTATCCTTGCAGCCATGGCAATCCACAGTTTAGTTCCCAGGTAGTGAGGAGCTGAGGAAAACACAACCTCCTCCTTCGAGAGCTAGGATTAGGGTTAGGGTTAGGATTAGGGTTAGGATTAGGGTTAGGGTTAGGATTAGGGTTAGGGTTAGGGTTAGGATTAGGGTTAGGGTTAGGGTTAGGGTTAGGATTAGGGTTAGGGTTAGGATTAGGGTTAGGATTAGGGTTAGGGTTAGGGTTAGGGTTAGGGTTAGGGTTAGGGTTAGGGTTAGGGTTAGGGTTAGGGTTAGGGTTAGGGTTAGGGTTAGGGTTAGGGTTAGGGTTAGGGTTAGGGTTAGGGTTAGGGTTAGGGTTAGGGTTAGGGTTAGGGTTAGGGTTAGGGTTAGGGTTAGGGTTAGGGTTAGGGTTAGGGTTAGGGTTAGGGTTAGGG